>SKCR01043615.1:0-135804 GCA_019454045.1 Zanthoxylum bungeanum
AAAGGTTTGCGGGTTTTTTGGGCCAAATGTGCTCTAAACGGAGGTCCAACAAGTGAGATTGACGCTAAACAAGTGAATAAGGATCTAACGAAATACCGATTCCCTTCCGATGACCGTTTCCCGCAATATCCTTAACTAAAAAAGGTAGTGCCTCCAACTGAGACTCATCATCGGGTTTCACATGCAAAAATGCAATGCCTACATCCTGGTTCCAAAACGTATAAAAAAAATTAGCTTAACTTGAATGGTACCGGTATGGCGGTCTTTCTGGATCTGTCACCAGTATCTTGATTACAAAGGTTGAGAGATTTCGTTCGAGTCGGGTTTGTCATGCCATTCGAACGCAAGTGTCCTGACACCTTTCGTCTCATTCTTCCAGTCATCGGTATATCGGTTCTAGAAGCTGGATTTCATATCCCAATCACCGGTATCAGTGACGGAGCCATGTTGGCCCAGTGGCGGCAGTTGCCCCCACTGGACCCATTATTATTATTATTTTTTAAATTATATATATATATATATTAGAAAATATAAATAATTAAACACAACCCATAAATACATTATTTATTGATTTTTTGAGTTGTATGTTAATATAATATGTAGGCCCAAGCCCAAATTAGTTAAAAAAAATTCCAATTACACTTTTGCATCAATCTTATTTCTTAAACGTATCTAAAATAATTATATTTAATTTGTATGTGTATAGATAATTGAGTATTTTTCATTTTAAATCCACCTATTTATGTGTTTTTCCATTTGCAAAAGAATAAGGATTCCATTACATTTAAATAAAAATAAAAATAAAAATAACTATGTTTATACTTAGGTTTGGTTATTGATCTTCTAATTTATTGATATATTTGTAGTGATTCTTTTACTAAATCACGTCATATATAGTTGTTATGTATAAAATATTCACATATTAATATAAATATATTTATTTTGTATATTTATTTTTTTATTTATAGTTGTTCAAAGCACAAATGTTGCGTTTTAGCACTAGGTTTTTAATAATTTAATTAAAAGAATGATTAAATCTACAATAAATTAGCAGAACTTTAGTATATAATATACTATATAACTTAAAATACATCATTTTAAAAAGGAAAAACCCACATTGAGACCCATGTACTATCAATGTTTTTTTACATTGCCCCCCTTACTAAATTTTCTACACATTACACCCCTATACTCTCAATATTTTTACATTGCACCCCTGTACTAAATTTTCTACACGTTGCACCCCTGCACTCTCAAAAAATTGACATTCCACTCTTATTTTAACGGCAAGTTAACAGAGTTGAGAAATATTCTGACATCACCCTTATTTCGGATTGGACCGAGCAAATTTTTTTACTTTGAAGTTATGCTAGGGCGCATAACTATATGCTAGGGTGCATAAATATTCTGCCCCTTCTGATACATTCAAAAATTCAACTGATTTATTGCAAAAATTAGATCAAAACTACGATCCTGGAGTGTTATTAATGAACAACAAAAAATAAACAAATATGAAATCATCGAGCAGCTAAAATACAACAAACAACCAAAACTTCATATTACCAAATCAAAACATCATATAACAGAGACAAAAACAACACATCAGAAATAAGAAGATCAAAAATACCCAGATCAACAAACAGCAAAAAAAACAAAAATGATGGACGAGCTGACAATAAAGATACTAGGAAAATGGTGGAATGTCAATTTTTTGATTCATGATTCTTCTCAATTAACAGAGCGTGTATTACACGCTAACGGATTCTGTGAAATAAGGGTGGAATGTCAATTTTTTTAGAGTGCATGGGTGCAATGTGTAGAAAATTTAATACAGGGGTGCAATGTAAAAAACATTGAGAGTACAAAGGTGCAATGTGTAGAAAATTTAATACAGGGGTGTAATGTAAAAAACATTGAGAGTACAGGGGCCTCAAGGTGGTTTTTCATTTAAAAATAAATTTTTACTTAAATTTTTAAGGTAAATTGGTATTTTTTAGAAATTATGGATAAAAATATAATTTTGAAAATTTTGGGTTAATTTATAAGTATAGAAACTATGAGATATTTCATAATTTTCAAAAGTATAATGATCATCTTGTAATTTCAAAAAATATGTATAAACATTATATATCATTTGGTAAGAAAAAATTAGCCCCTACTAATTGAAATTTATGGATACGCCACTGACCGGTATGGTGGGTTCAAAGAGCAAAACAGAGTAAAAATGATTTAAAGTAATTTTGCACTTGACCCAAATGCTCCATATGAAAATGCACGAGTCTTAATAGCCTTAAAACATTTTAATAACCTCATTTACAATCTGTTTTTGCTCTTAATCATCATCTTTGATATTCTTCTTGCTTGGCTCTTGCTTTGCCTTTTTTTAAAATCTTTTTTTGGCTATTTATCATCTTTGCACTCTTGATCATCTTCTAGCTCATAACTACATAGGAGAGGTGCTGCAGCCCTTTTCAATCCCATATTTTTTCCAAGTCACCCACTGCACTCCAAATAAAGGTTGGGTGAACGATATCGTCTGAGCTATGTAAGTGTTTAATTACATAAATTATGTAAAATTTCATAATTTTCCACTAACATAGAATCATAAAATGTAGGAACGCATGATGGAGATCAAGACACAAAACCTCACGCACGACAATCAACTTTGATTGATGAGGATCTTTCGCGTCAGGTGTTTCAGAACACCACCTTTTACAACATCGGGTTTGACACTCATCGGAAGGCGACATGAGCTACTTCTCGATCGTCCAGCTCCTTAGAGGAGGTCACTGTCTTGAGGGAGCAGTTGAAGCTGACTCAAGATCGATTGGAGATGCAGAATGAAGAGAAGATGAGGTAGAAGCAGGAGCACGGTCGCTTGTGAAGAGATCGCTTGTTCGGAGCAGTGCTGCAGGATCGACCTCCACAGTTCCTCTAGACCCGTCAGATGCAACACCTACCTCGACCGATTGTTCTACATGATTATTTTTAATGTAATAAAATTTTTATTATACATATAATAATAATAATAATAATAATAATTTCATTTTTAAAAAATAAAATATTATTAAAATATATATGTAATTACTGATTAATTACGTATATATTTTAATAATATTTTATTATTTTAAAAAATTTAAAGCGTCGCCAAAGAGGCGACGCTAAATGTATTACTTTAGCATTGATAAAGTAAATTTCGATGCTAAATATATTAGACATTTAACGACGCCACATATGTTCGTCGCTAAAAGATAATGAGCTCTAGCGTCTCCTATTCTTATCCACGCTGAATTGTACAATTTATATGTCGTCTATTATGGTTTTTAGCGACGACAACTGAGTGACACAAAGATATTTAGCATCGCCTGTTGATTTTCGATGCTTAAACCTTTCCTCAACCAACCTTTTACATCCATTTTTTGTGTCACTTTGTTTCGACGCTAAAAGGTTAAGCGTCGACTTTTACCTCGTTTACGACGACGCTAACAATCGAATTCTTGAAGTGTCATTTGGCTCTTCATTAATATTTTGGATTCATCATCATTTTTTGCTTGCGACATCGACCTTGATTCGCTAATACTTAAACGTTTTGACACCATCGAATCGAGTCGTTAAAATTGATCATCTTACTAAGTCTTCATATTTTGAGCTTCTTATGTTTGAGTTTTTTTGCTTCATAGCATCATCAAAATCCTGATATCAATAATGAGAAGATATATCTCTAGTATGTAGATAAAATTCATTTCTAGGAGACATAAACTTCTATATTATGTATTCGTTCTAATATATAATAACAAGAGAAACCTGATTTGTAACATTCTTAGGTTATTGTGAGCCATTCAACTCAAGTCCCTCTTTGCTGCTTTGTTAGTGGAATAGAGCATCTGCAACAAAAATATGTTCACGCTGCTTTTGAAATAATCGAAAGACCGCACTCACCTCACATTACTTCAAAATGGGTCTACAGCTTACAGACCTTTTCCGGCAAGGTAATATTATTATTTTTACGATCTAAAAGTTAATTCATGTATGGAAAAAATCTGAAATTTTAAATAAATTTAAATTTACACACAAAGTTTCATCATCATATTTAATTTTTTTATTCAAAATTTCAATCAACATATTAATTTATACATAAAAAAAATTTCGGTATATTAATTTATTGATAAAAAATATAAATTAATATATGCATTAAAACTTTGAATGTAAAATTAAATTTATTTATAATTTTGAGATTTTTCATATGTAAGCCATTTTATAGAAATTTATAACAAGTCCACACCTTCATGATATTTGATTATGCAAAATTTGTTTTTTTTTTTAAATGAAATTCATTCATAACTAAAGCAACCAAGATACAAAAAGGAGGGAAAGATTCCTTCCAAATATCACAACAATTACTTGTTAAAGCAAGTTTAGTTAAGTTATGTGTGATTGCGGTACATACTCTTGGTCTGAATTGAACCATGATCTTGTTAGAACGGGTAATCGCTTCTTGGATATCACTAATCACCCAAGTAATTTCTTTGGTACTGTGAGTCTTACCAAGTACCAAATTAACCACATTTAACGCATCAGACTTAATTACAATAGGCAAAGCTTTAGTCTCAACAACTAGATTTATCTCCCATAAGATAGCTTCAGCTTCCACCTGTTCAATATCAGATCCCTCCGAACTCTGTTGAATAGTCACCGCCTTCACACTTTCCGCATTGTTCTTAATTATCACCTCACATCCCGCCACGGATCCCATCCGAAGGCAAGAAGCCGTCAATAAGAGCTCTAAAACAAAGATTTTGGGCCTGTTGCTTTACCTCCGCCGCTCTAAAAAACCAGAAGATCATTTATGCAAAATTTGTTAGGCTAGCTTTAAACACTACTGTTTAGACCTTTTATCTTTAAACTTTAATTTTTGGATCTAGTGGCTTCTCAGCTTGATATGAGAGAATACCTGGTGTGGGATCCACAGAAAAATCCCAAACTAAACCGTTCAATAAGTAGTATAATTTGGGTCCTTGCCTATTTATTGCAAGGATAATAATTTCAAGAGTCCTATAAATTACGTAGTTCTTATACTTCAATATTAAAAGAATTTTATTTATAATTTAGTCATATAAGTGACTAAGCACTATCTCGTTTGTCCTAAGTCATTAACTCAAAAAATATACAAGTTTGACAAGTTTTGAACGATATTTTTTAATCCTATAAGTTTTGTCTTCTTATAATTTAGTTTCTAGGCTGTTAAATTATGTCAGCGCTTCCATTACAGTTAACGGATTATGATTAATGACATGATACTTACTTATTTATAAGACTAAATTATAAAGAATTTTTTTTTTTTAAGATTAAAATGTAAAAACCACATAACTTATAGGGCTCATAAAATCATTATCCCTAGGCTTTTTCTTTGCCCTTGGGCTTGCCCAAATCGTTTATGAATCACCCCCTTTTACCAGCTCTAGTATTCTAGGAGTCCAGTACTATTTATATGTTTTAAGAATATTGATTATATTATAATATTATAATAAAAAAATTTGGACTTCTTTGTCATTAATTATTTAAAGGGTATAATTAAAAAAATTATATACCAGATGCGGTCGTCTCGTTGGCCTATGCTCAGGACCAACGCTCCCTTCGAACCTTACGGATAAGCAGCAGGGAGCTGAAGATTATTTGAGCTATGGCATCCCTCCCCCTTTTTCCTTTTTAAAACAATAATACATGCTGTTTCTTTATTTGTCTAGCTTCAACTATATTTTTCTTTTTCCCTTCCCGGTGTCCATTAGACAATAGCTCTGTAAATTAAAGGAAAAACAATTCTTCCACTAAGATATATAAAATGTCATCTTGTAGGATAAAATGACACTTCTGCAAATTGCACCAAACCAAGCTTTATGTATATAAGCCTACTCAAACCCCCTCAAACAACCCACATTCATCAAAAACCCTGACTAAATAAAAAAAATGCTTCACATTATTTTCTTCATTACTCTCCTCTCTTCTTCCAATGCAACGGTCAACGACTTCTGCATCTCTCACCAAAAACTGCCCGAAGGTCCCGTGAGATATCCTTGTGTACCACCTTCTAAGGTTACCGTTGACGACTTCGTGTTTTCAAGCCTAGGTGTGGCCGGAAAGACCTCAAATATTATCAATGCTCCAGTGACTCCTTCATTTGTAGCTCAATTTCCGGGCGTAAATGGGCTTGGACTCTCCTTGGCACGTCTTGACCTTACACCGGATGGCGAAGTCCTGACCATGATTTTCACACGTTACGTAAATGCACGTATTGCTCAAGTAGTATAAAAGTATCGATCACTCGAGAATTAAAACTTTGTTTACTAATTATTAAGACTAACTGTCTACGGTTATCTAATTGGTATTAAACTAGAAGTTGAATTGAATTAAACTACTGCTTAAAGACAACAAAAATGAGTATGAAAATCACTTAATATTATTATAAAGATGAATTGACCCTCTTATATTCGTGTGATAAATCAACTTATTAACCTGGAACACTAAGATATTCACAAGTCTCTTTCGATGGTCATGCACAAATATTCAGAGTAAATTAATTAACTATATTTTTATGTCAACTAATTTACACCAAATTTTTTAAAATTGGGTTCCAATTGCGGTTACACCCACTCTACAAGTATATTTATATCCTGAAAGGAAATTACTAAGAAGAGATCCTGTGCTATTGAATCTAAGGCTAAACTTAAAATTCCTTTGTCAAGTTTGATTAAGTTTACCAAATCAATCTTATTGGTGATCAAAGAATAAGAAGCATTAAATATAAAATTCAATAAATAAGCCAAAGCATCACATAAGATATAAGAAAAATCAATTTTATAAACTCAAAATATTGGGTTTCATCCCAACCCCAGATTTAAGGTTTAGTTACTACAAATGCTCAAGGACTCTAAACAAATATTCACTAGTAAGTAAAACTGTAACACCCCGCCAGAGGCAGGATGCTACTGGCAGGAGACAGAATTGTCTCATCTCCATAAGCCTCTAAATTTACCAAAATCCGGCATGATGTATCCTAAAACTGGACAACCTGGATCTCAGTCCAGCATCAAAACGAACCTGAAATAAACCTCATTTATCAAAAATGGACCTCAGGTCCACACCAACACATCAAAAGCATCACCGAAGGGCTCCGTGCCCATATTGTCTATCAACACTCAAGGGCTCTATGTTCACCATATCATAAACAATCAAAACATTTACTTAATATATATACAAATAGTGTGCTCGGCACGACAAATAAAGCAATAACCAAATATCCTAAACTTCTTAAACTTCTAAACTTCTAGCTAGATACTTGCGAGGGTCACTGCCGCTTGGGTGATTCACGTCTCGAGCATGACTTCGAAGTTGAAATGGTTGACCCATCTGGTAGCCAACCTGTAACACTAGCAAACTGGTTTGGTGTGAGTTATAAAACCTAATAAGTAACCATGCCAGTATAATAACCAACAAGTCAAGTATAAACTTCAAACAAACAAACAAATCAAACATATCAACAGTTTATCGGAATTACTAAATTGTTACAAGTTCAGATTTACCAACTTTTATTATCCTATATACTTTACCATGACAAATTTTCAAATCTACATATTCACATATATGTCAATCAGTTAGCCAAACATTCAAATCACACAAAGCATCAACCTGAACATCACAAACAAGTCGTTTTACATCGAATCTATTTCCATTATATGTGACGTGGAGTCAAACTTATTATACTTTATTATGATTAAGCATCTTTGAAATATCATCAAATCGGTAACTCAAACAAGTTATCTTCTATTTGGATACAACTATATTCAATACCAAAACAAACCTCCCTTAACTTCCTTTAATTACAGTAACCTTACAATGGCTTAACATTCATGGTTCATATACACTTACACATACCGTAGCACACCTCTCTTATATACATGCCAAAAACAATTCCAAAGTTCTTATACATATACATACTTACCAATACAACTAAACAAATGCTCTTTATAACATCTAATGCTCACATTAGTTTTCAAATTCATTCATTCATTCATTTCACATAAGCATTCATTATCCATATAATTTACGAGTTCTATCATACACGTACATACACATAGTCACACACATAATCATCGTGCAACCAACCATGAAGTACACATAATAACAACCAATACACCAGGAACACACAATCATGACAACACATACAAATGAGCTGGCTCACGCATACAATACTCGTACGAGACTCATTACCTATTTTAGAATAGATATAAGATGAATTTCGTCCGAACGGATTCCTAACCAGCTCAACTACTATACCACGAAATCATCAACCAATTAAACATAAATTCATGCATACATATCACGACACCCAAGCTCATCTCCCGACTTCTCATACACAAGCACATCCATAACAAACACTCTAAAACATCATTCAAACACTCGCATACATACACATGTTTCAAACATATGGATATATGTATTACTTCGAATTCAACTACCATAGCCTTTATCAATCTTCATGTCTTAACATCATATGCATATACGAATAAATGTTCATATACTTATACCTTTCCATATTCATTTATATATATATATATATATATATATATATATATATATATTATATATATAATATATATATATATATATATATATATATATATATATGTGTGTTCATATTGATGCAGGTTCATACTCTTACATACATCCATACATACACATACCATTACGAGTCCATGCAGTTACTGTTGGGGTATGCGCAGTGGAAGGGCGAGGTGGAAGGAGAAATAGTTTTTAAATATTTTGAAAATTTTCCGAGCGAATTAATTAATATCAAATATTATTAATTCACTCAAAGTAGTTTAGATATATTACTTATTAACAATTATTAACGTAAATATTTCGTTCCACGATAAATTATTCTACGAAAATATTTTTCGACGAATACTATGCGTAACGGGCAAACGGTCAAACCGGTTGACCAACAGCCGAGTCGGGGTAATTCGGTCACTCGGGCAGTGTTCGATCAGCCCTTGGGCTGCCCTAACAGTACCCAGTTCGCTGGTTTCACAGCCGTGACACGGCGAGCCCTTTCTGACGAGAATTTCACCGTTTTCTCGCGTTTTCACCCTGGAATAATTTTCGGAATTAATCCACCACCCAATACACATCCAAAATCATCCAAATAACATACTTTTCAAGGAAAAATATTATTTTTTAAGGGACCAAATCAGATCTGATCCAGTTTTTATTTTTGTCCAATTTTCATGCCAAAATTCAATTTATTCATAAAATTAATCCAATTAATTTACACAAATTTTATCACCACAATACAAAGTTTCAAGAACAATTCTAGGCAACATTAGAGTGGTAACATCACTCTAGAATATCAATTTTAATTTTTAGATTAATTCCATAATTAATCATTTACACAGGCTTAATAAAGAAAATTATTAAGGTTTAACAAACTATCAACACCAAGTTTTATTCCAAACATATATATCCTAGATCCATATGTATATTAAACAAAAAATTAAGAAAAGTGAAATTAGGAACTCTAAATTACCTTAATTAAAGTTCCAATTTCTTCAATCCTTGGTGTTGAACAATTTATTATAAACCCTAACCCATCTTTTCTTTATTTTCTCAACACATGAGAAATGGTTAAAACCTTGAAAAATGGAAACAAGTTCCATTTATATTTTTTTGTAAGCCCAATTTCGAAAATTGGCATTAATTTTCAACAAAAATAATAATTTTTGTGGCAAAAAATTTGACAAAATTTTGATCTTATTCAAAATTAATTATTATTTTGATTTTTGTTAATTAAAAACCATGTGTCAAAATTCCATGGTTTGACAAATCGAAATTTTCCAATTAAATAAGAATATTCCAATAATATTTAAATAAATTAATTAACTATTTAATTAATTAATTATCTAATTAAAAAAAGACAAAATAATATTATGGAATAATATTCCAAGAATATTCTTCCATTTTATCATTATTAATAATTAATTAATAATAAAAAAAAACAAGTGTCAAAATCCAATTGGTTAATAATGTGTATTTAATCTAAATTATGTATCGTATACAAATACACATTATTTAATACGCATATGTAAATTCTGAATAATTCGAATTATCCATAATTAATTGCCCAAGTGCTCAACGAATACACTTTATATTGTGTGACTCTCTAGGTTCAAGTTTATCTGTCACGAAAACCATTTCCATGTCCGTAATTTATCCACTCACAAATCACGACGACCATAGATAATTGAGTTGAACCATCCAAGTCGAAGTCATTGCATATATATAATCCATCTAACATAGGTTATCCGAATTATTCCGAAGAGTAGATTAAATATCAAATCTCTGCTATGAACAATTCATGTGTTGCGATATAATTATGATTCTTCAATAAATATTCGGAACTTATTTCCGAATCATACCTCGGCCAATGATTTCAAAGAGTCACAAATTGGACACCTAAATCCCGTACACGAGGACTGATAGATCCTCTCTGGATACATCACATGATATCGTGAGTATCGGTCCATACCCGATGAACAGGTAGAGGTTTGATCTTAAACGATTGTTGACGTGACTGTCATCAAAGTATGCATGATATCTCACATATCCACTGTGGTATCACAAGTCAAAGGAACTAATATGCTATTCGACTCGTAAAGATTCCTCTTGATGTTGGTGTACCATCTATGAGGAGTCTTTGAATGAGTCGTTCAATATTTATCCAATAAATACTTATGTTTCTATATGAGTCTCCCAAGACTCATGGTTTACTGAGATAAACCATTAAAACAATTCTAATATACGACACGTACCGGTCTCACTGGTTTACTAACTGACCAAGTATGTAAACCTTGACTAGGAACAATTTAAGAATGAATTGTATTGTGACATTTCTCAGTAACATTTGCGGTGCTTTTGCAATTATGTCACAACCATTCATTATAAGGTCATTTACGCCTTTACCATATAATATAATATATTGATGAAACTTACTCAATTTATTCATAATAAAACAGAAATGTATATCGTATTTACAATAAATACAATAAAATTTGACGCGCCGAGCACCAACTCCAACATTTTCTCCCACTTGCTCTACTGCCAAATTTGATGGTATCTAATACCCATCGCCTCTGCATGTCTATTATATAGTCTCAAAGGCAAGAGCTTCGTAAGCGGGTCTGCTATGTTATCCTCTCCAGATATCTTGCATATGGCAACGTCCCTTGAGCGATGATCTGATGAATAATGTGGTACTTTCATTACACTTGTTTTGATTTCTGATGCGCTATCAATTCTTTTGCCTGTGCAATGACACCAATATTATCACAGAATAACGGGATCGAATCCTCCTCGATGCTTGAGACAATTCCCAATTCTGTGATAAATTTTCTAATCCACACAACTTCTTTTGCAGCATTTGATGCCGCAATATATTCAGCCTCAGTGGTAGAATCAGCTGTTGATCCTTGTTGGAACACTTCCAACTGACTGCAGCATTATTAAGAGTAAATACAAAACCTGAGGTAGACTTTCTATTATCAGGATCTGACTGAAAGTCATAATCTGTATATCCTCTTATATATAAATCATCTTCTTTATCCTTAGTACCTTTTAGATACTTTAGGATATGGTTAACGGCCATCCAATGGTCGTTACCTGGATTTGACTGATATATGCAAGTAACACTTACTGCATGACTGGTATTAGGTCTCTTATATAACATGGCATACATGATGCTTCCAAAGCATGATGTATAAGGTTGACTAGACATTCTAGCCTTTTCATCTTCCTTCTGAGGACACATCTTCTTCAAAAGATGAATGCCATGTCGAAAAGGTATATTAGCAACGTTACAATTGCTAAAGTTATACCTTTGTAGGATATTATCTATTTATAAAGATTGAGATGACCCAATCATCTTCCTTTCTATATCCCTATAGAGTTTTATACCAAGTATATAGGAAGCTTCACCCAAGTCTTTCATGGAAATTTTTTTACAGAGGTATGCTTTAACACCCTGCATCATTCCAATATCATTTCCAATGATCAGGATGTCATCAACGTAAAACACCAAGAACACTATCATACTCTCACTAACCTTCTTATAAACACAAGGTTCTTTTTCGTTTTTGAGAAAACCAGACAATCTGATTACCTCATCGAAATGAAGATTCCAACTCCGCGAAGCTTGTTTAAGCCCATAAATGGACTTCTTAAGCTTACATACAATGTTAGAATTTTGGCTGGAGACAAAACCCTTCGGCTGTTTCATACAGATTTCTTCATCAAGAAATCCATTAAGAAAAACCTTTTTGACATCCATTTGCCAAATATCATAATCATGGTAAGCAGCGATAGCCAACAAAATCCTAATAGACTTTAGCATCGCTATTGGTGAAAAGGTTTCATCATAGTCCACACCTAGCCTTTGAGTGTAACCTTTAACAACCAGTCGGGGTTTGAAGGTTTCAACCTTCCCATCAGGCCCGCGCTTCCTTTTGTAAACCCATTTACAACCTACGGGAATAATTCCATCAGGAAGCGAAACCAAGTCCCAAAATTGATTCTGATGCATAGAGTCTATTTCGGAATTCATGGCTTCCTGCCATTTAGCGGAATCAATGTCTAATATTGCTTCTCTGTAGGTATACGGATCAATCTCCTTAACAAGGAGCACATCGAGACTCTTGTCTTGTATCAAATACAAGTACTCACGATGTCTCAATATCTTAGTAGAACTACGGTGAGTGGAACAAGAAGGTTATGCTTATGTCTGAACCTGTGATTCCTCTATCGGTCTATCATCTATAGGTTAGACTTCATCAAGTTCAACCCTTCTATGATTACCACCTTCTGTCAAAAATTCTTCTTCAATAAATCTGGAAAAATGAGCTACGAATACATTTCTATGCTCGGGTTCATAGAATTGATATCCTTTGGAATTCAAAGGATATCTAACAAACCTAACTTTTCGCCATCGAGGCAAAAATTTATCCTGCTGCGTCACCTTGACGTATGCATGACAGCCCTAAACCCTAACATAATTAAGGTTCAGTTTCCTACAAACCTATATCTCATATGAAGTAGTGGGAACAGCTTTAGAGGGAACCCTATTCAACAGATATGTAGCAGTAAGAAGAGCATACCCACACAAAAAGTAAGGTAGATCTGTAAAACTCAACATTGATCGGACCATATCCAATAAAGTCACTTTTCTCCTTTCAGATACTTCATTGTGCTGTTGAGTACCCGGAGGAGTATATTGAGCGAGAATCTCATTCTCTTTAAGATACTCGTTAAATTCACTACTCATATATTCACCGCCTCGATCTGATCGAAGGCATCAATTATGAATTTACTAGTTTATTTTTCTACTTTGTTTCGAAATTCTTTGAACTTTTCAAAAGTTTCTGATTTATGTTTCATCAAATAAACATAACCATAACGTGATAAATCATCGGTAAATGTTACGAAGTAAGAAAAACTACTATGAGCAGTGTGACTTATAGGACCACATACATCACTATGTACGAGCTCCAATACGTCAGTGGACTGATGTCCAATACCAGTAAATGAGGCTTTGGTCATTTTACCCTGAATACAAGATTCACAAGTTGGAAAAGATTTTATTTTTAGATTCCAATCAAACCATTCTTAACCAACTGGGTCAAGCGTCGTACACCTATATGACCTAACCGCATATGCTACAATTCAATATCAATTTTTTAAGATCTCTTACGTTTATTATCCCCAATTTCATAAACATCTCTAATGGCATGCAAAACATAATGACCTTGCAAATTTGAACATTTGTGTAACAAAACACCATTCATATCATATATATACGTAGAACGATTCTTAATATGTACATGATATCCTTTTGTATCTAATAGAAATAGGGGGATAATATTAGCTACACAACCAGAAACAAAAACATAATCTGTCAAAATGATGCTGCCTCTGGATAAACGAATCTCGTATTCGCCAACGATTGTTGTAGATAAAGAATCTCCATTCCCAAACACAGCTGCATCTCGTCTGGATTAAGTAACTTACTGACCCTCAACCCATGCAACGAATTACAGATGTGAGTAGGACTAGCAGAATCTAAAACCAATCTAGAACCAATGGCTTCACAAGCCAAAGAGATATCAATGATAGGGAAAATAAATATATCTGATGCGACGACTCTCTCATGTCTAACACAAGCTATGTAGTCTTGACAATTGCGTCTCCAATGCCCAATCTTGCCACTGTGGTGGCACTTATCCTCATCAGTTTTCTTCTTCGACTTGCTTGATTTCGCAACCTTTCCTTTTGGAGGAACACCAGAACCAGTCTTCTTTGCCTTTTTCTTCTTCTTCTTGCCAGATCTCATAGATTGAGAAGAAGAAGAACTAGGCAAATAGAACTTTAAAATGAGTGTCGGCACACCCTTCTTGCTGTTCTCCTCTGCAGTTTGAAGCATACTATGCAACTGACTGTAGGAACAGCGAATCCCATGTATGTTTAAGTTCATAATGAACTGGGATATGACGGTGGGAGTGAGCCAAGAATCAAATTCCGGCCCAAAGTCTCATTCAGCTGGAAGTTAAACCTCTGAAGTTGCTCAATGAGATCCATCATGTGAATGACATGTGGACTCATTGGCTTACCATCAGCCAAACGAGCGTGGAACAATTCCACATATATTCAATACACTAGAGTCTGCTCCTGATTTAGAAATAACTCCTGAAGCTGAGTTGTAATGCTATAGGAGTCAGACATATCAACATACTGCCTCTTCAGATCAAGAGACATAGCACAGAGAATGTGTGATCTGACTCTCAGATCATCATCCTTCCATTTCTGAAATATTCAACGGATCATCACTCTTCAGGTGTAGACTCCAGAGCAATATCCAACGGTACTGGATTATCCAGCACATAACCCAACTTCTCGGACCTCAAGACAATCTTAAGATCCAATTCCCATTCACTAAAGTTATACCCGGCCAAGGTTCCGGTTCCAACCAGTTTCGAAATCGGAACCGAAACCTGACCGGTTCGGTTACGATTCTTACCCTAACTGAACTGGTTGGAACCGCTGGAACAGTTCGGTTCCAACTGGAACCGTAAGGTTCTAGTTGGAACCAGATGGAACACTAGGGTTCCAACCGGATGGAACCCTAGGGTTCCAACTGTCCCTCCAACGGCTACTAGCCGTTGGGGGCCAGCCCCAACGTAAAAACAATTTAATAAATTTAGGGATTTCCCAAATTACCCCTAATAACAGTAATAAAACGGCTAATTTTAGGGGCATTTTAGGTACCATAAAAATATTCTAAAAATGTAAAAATAGAGATCATTTTTCATTTTTTCAACATACCAATTTCATAATTCTCATTTCTCTCAATTCCTATAATTCTCTTATTCTCAATTCTCTAATTCTTTAAAATTTCTTAAACAACAAATGGCAAGTTCATCTGAGAACACAATGTCAAATGTGCCAACCCAAGAGAGCGGCCCTAGTATCGGTTCACAGAGAAGAGAAGTTAAGTCTCGTTCCTCGGATGTTTTCAAAATTCATTTTCATTTAGACGATACTGATAAAGGTTCAAGAGGAGTATGCAACCATTGTGGGGTTTCTTAAAAATTTTCTGGTGGATACGGCAATATGATCAAACACCTAGAAAGACATCATCCGGTTGAACTTTGACTTGATACGACGCAAACTCAAATGGCCAGGTACGTATCATCTAGTAGAGGCATGAGTGCTTTAGATTTATTTAAATATTCTTATGCTAAAAATATAGAAGACTTTGCTAAATTAACTTGTATGACGCATCTTTCTTTAAGTTTTGGTGAAAAAATTGCTTTTACTAATTACGTTCAAAATGCTTTAAATCTTGCTGCATGTAAAATGACTGGAAATACAACAAAACGTCAAATATTTTAAATTATATAAAGATGGTAAAATTATTTTAAATGAAACATTTAGAGATATTAAAAGGCGTCTATCTATTTGTTCTGATATTTAAAGTGACCATTAGCGAACACACTCATACATGGGTGTGACATGTCATTGGATTGATGCATCATGGAACATGTAAAAATGACTTATTGCATTTAGAGTTTTTGATGAACAACATACTGCAAATAATAATTATAGAATGATGAAAGTAATTTTTTATGAATATAGTTTATTAGGTAAAATTTTAACAGTTGGATTTGATATTACATCTGCAAATACTGCATCAATCACCGATTTAATAGAAATATACGAACCAAAGTTAGGGGGTCATTTTTTCATGTTCGTTGCATATGTCATGTCCTTAATTTATGTGTTCAAGATGGTTTGAAAAAATTATCACCTTTCATTGATCCTATTAAAAAAGCACTTAATTGTATTTGGTCATATTCTCAAGTTAGGAGAGAATGAGCCAAGTTTTTTAAATTTAATGGTATTAAACCGATAAAATTTTCACGAGATGTTCCAACATATTGGAATTCAACTTATTTTCTTTTATGTCAAGCTTTGCAATACAAAGATGCATCATGTAGTTTTTTTTCTCAAAATATTCAACATATCACACTTTTTCCTAGTTAATGGGAAATTTGTGAATTTTTTTTAGAGATTTTAAAAGTGTTTAATGATGCTACATAAATTTTTAGCGGAGTTTATTATCCTACAACACATTTATTTATTCTTGAAAGTTTGAATATTGTTGGTACTCTCGATGAGCATGTTGATAGTCGTGATCCTAATGATATTGTTTTGTTTGAAGCTATTAATGTTATGAAACGAAAATGGTTGCATTATTTTAAAGACATTCATTTACTTTATCTTATTGCTGCTGTTTTTGATCCTATATTAAAATTAGAGGGTTTGAATAGTGCTTTACCTGCTTACTATGGATATTTAGGAATATTAGATGAAATTGATATTTCAAGAATAATAGCTAAAATAAAAATTGATTTAATAGAGTTATTTAATGATTATGTTAGAAGATATAACTTGCAATCGGTAGGACAATCTAGTAGTAGTGAAACGACCGTTATGCAATCAAGACTTAGCGCAGGTGATCGTTGGTTATTACAATTAAATAAAAAACATAGGGATAACACAACTAATAACCCGGAATTAGATAATTATTTATCAACAAATTTTGAGTTTTCAACTGAAAGTTTAGTTAGTAAAAATTTTCAAATCCTTGAATGGTGGAACCGACATCAAAATGTATATCATGTATTATCAATTATTGCTAAAGAGATATTGACAGCACCTGTTTTCACCGTTGCGGTTGAGCAAGCAGCATAGGAGGCAATATATTGGAAGTCAGACGATCTTCATTACATCCAAGCACTCTAGAAGCAACAACATGTGTGGATGATTGGACCCGAGATGATCTGAGGCAACAAGAAGATGCCCTTGATGAATTTGAAAACTTGTTCGATAATGCATCTGCAAGTGCAAGCGGAACTGGAGCTGAATGATCAACATGCACTGATGATGATTGATAATTAAATATTTAAATAATTGTAAAATTATAATGGGGGGAAATATCTTTAAAATATAATAGAACTATGTGAGCTTTGATTCCTCTCACCCCTGGAGGATACGTAGACAACTTAAGTTCTTAAAAATTTAAGTTCAAGCTCTTTAATTTATTTTTATTTTTTTAGATAAGAATTTTATTTGTAATTTAATGTAATTATGTAATGTAAGTTTATTATATAAATTCAAATTCATAATTTTAAATTATTTTATTTTATCAATCTCAATTTTTTATTTTCAATAAAGCAAAAAAAAAATGGAACCGAAATCGGAACCGAACGGTTCGATTATGGTTCCGGTTCCACATTTAGTGTGGAACCGAAACCGAACCGGATTTAACCGATTCGGTTCTGGTTCCACACTCGTGGAAATGGGAACCGTTCGGTTTGGTTCCGGTTCAAAACCGAACCGAACCGTTGGCCGGGTCTAACTAAAGTTCTCAGAACCAGTCAATTTTTTCCCGTCCAAGACACGTGCAAAAGGATTAGAAGTAGTAGTTTCCATCACAAACTTAACAAAAGAAATAGGAATTAGCAGACTAGAGTATTTTCATCAATATCATAAAACATCCAACATATCATGGAATTTTAATATAATGATGCCCTCCCACTATTTTATATAAATTGATAATCCCCAAACAAAATACAAGAAATTAATAATTAAATTAAATTCTATAGCAGGAAGTAGACCTCACAAATATATTTGAACATACAGCTTTGGCATATTGTGCACAAATATATTTGAAAGTAGATAACAATTATCAAACATATCCGATGTGACTATTTAAAATAGGTCCTGAACCGTTTCTGATTCTCACTGCTTTGGCATCTATTGGATGGGGCGTATTCGAGGCATTACTCGTCAATGAAAACATCCAAGGTACTTATGCACTACCTCACTGCTTTGGCATCTATTGGTATGTACTTTCGCTCGAATTTATTTCTTATCAAATAATTTTTACTGGTATAAATGAATTTCCATTAACCATAGCCGCACTGCTTTGGCAGACACAACCACGGTATCAGAAAAAATATTTACATCTGTATTGACGAGACATACCCATTAGTGCATAGTACACTCACAAAACACAAAGCCTTATTATGGGGATTTTACTGTCAAACAGCCAAAATAATTGATCCAATCAATTAATTCTCAAGTATGTGAAATAGATTGAATTAAATATCAAATATTTAAGGCATGAAAATTATTTTGGATGTGGGATCAGACGCTCAGATACCATTTTGTTGGGGTATGTGCAGCGAAAGGACGCAATGGAAGGTGAAAATGGTTTTTAAACATTTTAAAAATTTTCCAAGCGAATTAATTTATATCAAATATTATTAATTCACTCAAAGTAGTTTAGATATGTTATTTATTAACAGTTAATAACGTAATATACTTCGTTACACGATGAATTATTTTACAAAAATATTTTTCGACAAATATTACACGTAACGGGAAAATGGTCAAACCAATTGACCAATAACCTAGCCGGGGCAACCCGGTCATTTGGACAGTGTTCGGTCAGCCCTTGGACTGCCCAAACAGTGCCCAGTTCACTGGTTTCACTGTCGTGACACGGCGAGCCAGTTTCGATGTAAATTTCATTATTTTCTCCCGTTTTCCCCCGGAACAATTTTTAGAATTAATCCACCACCCAATACACATCCAAAATCATCCAAATAACATACTTTTCCATGAAAAATATTGTGTTTTAAGGGACCAAATCAGATCTGATCCAGTTTTTATTTTTGTCCAATTTTCATGCCAAAATTCAATTTATTCACAAAATTAATCCAATTAATTTACACAAAATTTATCACCACAATACAAAGTTCGAAGAATAATTCTAGGAAACATTAAAGTGGTAACATCAATCTAGAATGACAATTTTAATTTTTAGATTAATTCCATAATTAATCCTTTACACATGCTTAATAAAGAAAATTATTAAGGTTCAACAGTAAACCATTTCCATGTCCGTAATTTATCCACTCACAAATTACAGCGACCACAGATAATTGAGTTGAACCATTCAAGTCGAAGTTATTGCATATATATAATCCCTCTGTCATAGGTTATCCGAATTATTCCGGAGATATAGATTAAAGTTCAAATCTCATTTATTAATAATTAATGTGTCGCGAAATAATTATGATTCTTCAATAAATATTCGGAACTCGTTTCCGAATCATACCTCGGCCATGGATTTCAAAGAATCACAAATTGGACACCTAAATCCCGTACACGTGACTGACAGATCCTATCTGGATACATCACAGAATATCGTGAGTATCAGTACATACCCGACGAACAGGCAGAGGTTTGATCTTAAAAGATCGTTGACGTGACTATCATCAAAGTACAGAGGATATCTCACAAATCCACAATAGTATCACAAGTCAAATGAGCTAATATGTTATTCGACTCGTAAAGAATCCTATTGACGTTGGTGTACCATTTATCAGAAATTTTTGAATGAGTTATTCAGTATTTATCCAATAAATACCGACGTGTCTATATGAGTCTCCCAAGACTCATGGTTTACTGAGATAAACCATTAGAATAATTCTAATATACGACACGTATCGGTCTCATGAGTTTACTAACTGACCAAGTATGTAAACCTTGACTAGAAGCAATTTAAGAATGAATTATATTGTGACATTTCTCAGTAACAATTGCGGCGCTTTTGCAATTATGTCACAACCATTCATTCTAAGGTCATTTCTGCCTTTACCATATAATAGAATATATTGATGAAAATTACTGAATTTTATTCATAATAAAACAGAAATTTACATCGTATTTACAATAAATACAACAAAATTTGACGCGCCGAGCACCAACTTCAACAGTTAGATGCATCAATACATAAATGTAGCCATTAAACTCATCAATCTTTTCAAAATACATATCATAGCATTATCCTTGAACATTCCATTTCAAGACACATCAATACATACATATAGACATTGTGATCCTCAAACTACTCACTTCATATCATAGCAATAACGAAAATTAATACCTGTGATGGTCGACTAACTCAACTATATCCGACCTCAAAGTCATTTTTGAAACCCATCTTTAACTATCATAAACGATTTAATTATCTTTATATACATTTATATATATATATATATATATAACACAAAAGTACGGTTTGAGAACGCTTCACATGGGTTACTTACCTGGCTTCGCGAGCACTCCAGGTCATAATCACATCTGTCAAAACAAATGGCGGAAAACCGTTAGAATTGCGATTTACGATATTCTCAACTTAACTACGATAAAATTCCAGAATAAAAAAAATCAATTCCGGTTTCAATACTTTCAGTTTCAATAATCTTAAAACACCATTACAAATAATTTCAAGCCACTAGTTCACCTAAATTATCGGTTTACGTATTTTTGAAAAATCTTCTGAAAATATTTTCATAAACGCTATGGAAGGGTCCCGAACCCTCCGAACCTACCCAAATTTATCAAAACATATTCGTAATATCATAAATAACTCATAACTATCATCAAAACCAAAACACATCTTTATACGTAAAAACTCACTTTCACCGAAAACTTACATATTTTATCAGATCAATCAGACTCGTTTCGTTTTCACTCAGATTCTACCAATTGCACATATTCAATATACTAATACTCAATCAATTCAATTTATATCATTACGCTACTCTACAAAGCTATTGGATACATCCGAATATATAGCAGAAAACTTAAAATTAGCGACTTTTTACCATGAGGTCTTACCGAGATTTCAAGGACATATACGAACTCCAAACGATCCCAGGAACGTGCTGGAATCAACGGAATTCTGATCGGAGCTATTGTTCATCATGGGCCACTATTCATCTAAATCTTCATCCCTCGTTTCGCGTACAACCGAGCACAGATCAGAAAAAGTCATCACTGCCATCTTGTAGTACTCTCCGAGAGCTTCGATTTGGTGGGTGGCTCGGGCCGTGAAACTATAATGACCCAAAAGTTTATAACAAAACTAAATGAAGTAACTAGACGACTTAGATCAAATTTTTCCGAGTGTTTGCCGAAATTCTAGAGACGACGCAGTGGATCAACTTTAAATAAATTAAAATTAACCATAAGGAAATAATTGGGCTATAAAGAGAAATTAAACAAGCTTAGCCTAAATTTAGGACAAATGGGTGGTAGAAATGCTAGCCCATGTCCTTATTTATTTTCTAGAAAATGCTAGGACTTTTAAGGATAAATTAAAGAAACAAAAAATCAAGAAGTTGGAAAACCATTATTTTTCCTTCTCTCTCTCTCTCGACCGAACATTAGAAGCAACTAAGGAGTGAAAATTTTCTTTCCTTTGTCTTCAACTTCAAAAATTAGTTAGTTTCCATTACCCCAATCTAAGCCTAAGTAGGCGAAAGAAGCTTTGAGATTCCATTGGTGAAAAAAAGCATTTGAAATAAGGTAAGGATGCTTGACCCAAATCTTGAGGTTTTGAGTATTGAAGAATGGATGTTTGTTATGAGTTGTGGGTTGGAAGTAGTGTGTTTATTGTTGATTGTGTGTTGAGAAAATCATGTTTGAGTAATTCTAGATATGTCACCTTAGTTGAAGCTTTAAGTGATGATGAGAAGATTTGGTGGTGTTGGGATTTTAGAAGTATGGTATGATGATAAATTATATGCTGTAATTACTTGTGGTTATGTTGGAATGAGCTATGGAGTTAACCATGAAAGAAATGAAAATTTGGTCATAGAATTAGCTGCGCGTCGCGACGCCATTGGACTTGCATCACGACGCGCAACGAGGTCGAACCTCGGATTTGGACCTAATGGGTTAGCGTCACGACGTAAATGGGCCGGACAAACCAGAGCTCTGTTTTGATTCTTCATTTTGAACGACGCGACACGTGGAACCCAGCATCGCGACGTGTAACAAGTTTGCTCTATGCCTCGACCCAACCCAGGTGAGCATCGCGACTCCCACACCATAGCGTCACGACGCGTGGCCATTTTGTTAGTGTTCCTAGAACATGCCAAGGATCTATAAGAGTGATTTGTGTGTGAATAAACAAAAGGAGTTGCGGAAGTACTCACAATGATTGGATGAGATTCAAAACTTTTTCTTTGTATTTGATGAAGCTCCAAGCTTTGTAAAGTGTTTCCAACACTTGGGTGAGTTTCCCTATCACCTTAATCAACTCCTTCAAGTGCTAGCTTGTTGAAATTTTGCAACAAAATTCCATGGAGGGAGAGAGGAGTGCTCGACATTTGGAGGTTGGAGGAGAGAGTGGAATAGTTTTGGTTTTTTGATATTTTGTTTCTAAAACAATTACCTATTTTTTTTTCCAAAAAGTGTATATACGTAATCCAAAAGCAAAAGTCAAAGTGTGTAATACAAGTTTCCAACAAAATCCACCACCAACTTCTATCACCAAAAATGTGACTTATGATGTAAGTTGGTGGGCCCCACTTTAAATTCAAAATTCAAGTGGGCTTGCTCAACACACTTCGGGCTCAGATTCGTTTAATCCGATTGAATGAATTTTTCGTCGCAACGTAATTAAATCTAATTTAATTAAATAATAATGCCTAACAAAATTATTATAGAAGTCGCTCGCGAATTAATTCCAAATTAATTCGTTCGCTTGAATTAAAATCAAATTTTAATTCCGTGTTTAAATCTGATTTCAATTAATATATCTGATATATTATTTTAGCCCTAATAAATAAATTAAATAGAAAAATCCAATTTAACTATTAAATTTATTTTACCGATTAATTCCAAATTAATCGCGTTCTCTCCTATCGACGAATTTAATCCCAGATAAATTCTCGACGCAATTAATCCCAAATTAATTCTTTCTCTGATAATTAATCCCAAATTAATTCTTACCGTAATTAATCCCAGATTAATTTTCTCTCTCATAATTAATCCCAGATTAATTCTGTTCGAGTCAAATATCATCGGTGAATCTTCGGGAAGCGACCCAAGAGATCCATGGATATGTTGGCAGTAAATCCGGTCATCGGACTATCCGAACACGTGCGTACCCGGTACCACGTTCTTCCCAATTTAAAGAAATGGTTGGCTTCTAGCAAAGCACCGTGCCTACCCAATTCTCCAGAAATATTCTTTAAAGGAATATATAATCTTTATCAGACGTAGTATACAGTGTATTGCGTATTACGATCCAGTATCGGATGTCAAATGCTAGGCCTAGGGCTGAAACTGTATCTGCCCCGTACGAAGCATATATCGGATCACTGGCAACTAGTCTCTATAATCGGATAATCATGACCTAGTCATATTATCCCGATGACTGCAGTACTTAAGAGTGCTAGTTCCGTATCCTATGTGATCATCATCTCCATATGATTGAAGTGATACATACATCTTGACATCACACCCAATACACTACGATTCTCATTATACCCTGAAGAGGCGTACACAGAACCTGTTAAAGCCCCGGATGACCAAAACCAAAGCATACTGATTGTCGCAAGTATTAGCGATGCAAGTCTCATGTTAAGACCAAATACACCTACCCTGATTCGGATTCCCATAGACACATAGTCATACTACCAATGTGATTCCGAGAGGTCTATCCATAGTGAAGCAGTTCCCGTGCCATCGGCAAACAGAACCTCCTATCACACTTGCATAAGTATCCAATACTTAAATATATGAGAACTATGTCGTTAGGCTTCCATAACGCGCACAAGTGCAATACTAGCCTATTCCGCATTATCGATGTCCAGTCTCGATAATACTACGACTATGGATATTTAATGATTAAACATTTCGTGGATTAATACTGTCTCATATCTTATTAATCCGGCACTAATCATATGGACTTTTATCATTTATATATCTAAGTAATCCAATTATGAAGATGATAAAAGAGCAATTTCCTTTGTCACATATTTAATTTTGTACAAGAACACCATGTTTTTTACAAAATAGTGATGCTATGGGTCATAATTGTCCAATATATTTTAGTTTAAAAATTATTTAGCTTTCCCCACTTCATTGAAAAGGATAGAGGACACCCTAGGGAACTAGTACCAAGATAGAAACACTTATGCATGGTATATAGAGAGGATAATTTAACCGGATTAAGAAACCTAATTTAATTTCGAATCATATTTTACAACTCATATTCTAAATAAGTTTATCCAAAATAGATACTCGACAGGAGCCGCGAACTCCCTCGACGACGTGAAGTAGAACTGACCAAACTTTAAAATCTGTGAGTGGATGTTTTTCTTTCAAAGTTGATTTGTATTTATTTATAATTGATCGAGACTTATTTTTTAAATGCTTTAAAACGTTACCCAAATTGATTTCCAGTTATTTCTTAAATAAGAAAGCTTTGAGTAACTCTAAGATTTAAAAGCTTGAGTACATATGATTTTGGAGGCATGAGGGAAAAACCCACCTCATCTCTGACTTATAGAATTGACGAACAGAGATTTTGTGCACACGTAGTTCAGGGCAATGGGGACGGCGATACGTAATGCCCCTAGACCCTAATTTCATGGTAAGGTAGTAGCATGGATCATCACTCCTGGCTCTAGTTCAGTGGCTTGGGGGATGGCGATATGTAACGCCCCAAGACCACTAGTTAGGCGTATGGGGGGACGACGATACGTAACGCCCCCATACGTCAGGTTTTCTACAGTTCCAGAGATTTTATGCAGAAAATATTTCAGAAATAGTTTTCTCAAGTTTAAAAGAAAAGAATTAGTTTCCAAACAAGGATTTCAGAAATTTTTTTAACTGAGATGATTTTAAAGAGTTATACTGATACAATTTCTTTGATTTTGTAGTTCCACTCACTAAGTTCCATAGGACTCACCCCAACCACTTCCCAGTTCTTTTGCAAGATCCATATTTTAGTGAGCCACACGCAACTTTTGGAGACTCAGTTCGAGGACAAGAGTTATGCTGCAGTCACTAGTTACGGAGTGCATCATTCCAGATCAATATTCATATTCAATGTAGTTCTATGGGATTTCATTTTGATGTATTATAGTCATATGATTGATGATGTGTATACGATAAGTACTTTCAGATATGTATATATTTCATGATTATGCATTTGTGCTAATTCTAAGGTTGCATGTGTAACTAGTTATAAGATTGCATAGTATTATGATAAAAGCAAGTTCTATATTGCATAAGTTAGAGGCTTAGGCGACAGTGGGAACTGTTTCCTGCCGGTAGCATTCCCGTAATGGGGATGTTACAGAAACGAATCGACGAGCCGGGATCGGGATATCCAAGCCCGCACGTTTCTCTATTCTTATCTCCATTTTTCAACAACCCGGGGGCTGCCGTCGGCCATCACATGATAGAGGGGTCCCTGTCATGGGGTTTTCTCAGAAATTAACATTTTGAAGCCCTTCTGATGCTAATTTCGAAAAGTGTTCAACACGAAAGTTGTTCGTCTCGGAAAAAAAAGGTCTAATGGTTTAAGAATCTACTTAATCGGAGTTTTTTTGTTATCTTCATAGCCGAGACAATAAACCTTTACACCTATTTTCCAACACATAAGGCCTTATTTCCGAATATCATTCAGTTCCAAATTCTAAATTTCAATTCAAAATCCTTCTAGGACGGTTCCGAAAATATTCTAGATATTATAAAAACATTATGGAAGCAAAAAAAAAAAGAACAAACTCTCTTGAGATTTGTAGTCTTTCACTCCCTCCTGTTGTGTCTGTATGCGGTGTCCCCCTTGATGTGATTCGTATTCTCACAAAAAATATATTTGGAGGCTTCAAAATTATGTTATCTGACTCCCCTCTAGGTTTTGGGGATGAACTATGCTTATATAGGGAGTTCAAGGATTGTTTCCTTATTAAAAATCAGATTTATATTGAATCAGGGCCGTATTTGCCATGTCGCGACGCTTTGAATGTGCTTCGCGACTTCACTCCTTCAACTTAGAACGAGTTGTGATGCTCATGCATGAGATTCACGACACGCCAATTTTCTCAGCAAAAATTACAATTTTCATTCTGTTTGATTTTTATTCTTACGCACATCTCGATAAGCAGCTATAGTCGGGACGCATATTTTGAGTTTGAAATACACCCCGATTTGCTTTGTATCTCGTCATTTTCATCCCTACTTGAATCCATTGAATCATGATATTATTTTGAATGCAAAACAGACCCAAAATACATCAATTCGCTCATAAAATTTGATATCACCTACAAAATATTAAGATTGAGGGGAGGGAAATATGTGTATTTTAACCGTTCATCAAGTCCCAATGCATACTTGATAAGCGGTGAATCTATTAATATTAACCGCCTCTTTAACTGGTATTTCGTGAGTTAACTCGGGATTTATGAGCATTTTGATATGTTTCATGTTAATTTGTATGTTCAAAGCATAAGATGGCTGAAACAGGCTTAACGAGCAAAGAAACGGCAATAATAGAGAAAAATTGTGCCTATGCTAAAGATCTTAGCAGCACGTCCCGACGTTGGACAGTGAGTCACGATGCGTTGTAGTAGAAAAATCAGGCAGAATGTAATTTCTAGTTTGTGTCGTGACGCGACCTTTTGAGCGTCGTGTCGCTTAAACCACAGGCACGCGCGTCGCGATGCTGGGCTATACGCGCCTTGACTCACATACGATTTCAATTTTTTTTAAAGAATCATGCACATGAAGTAACCGCAATTACCTATAAAAGAATAGCATGTTCCAAGCCCTAAATATGATACATTATGGAGGCCATGAAAGAGATTTCTGAGAGAGAAGAGAACACATTATTGGACAATTATGACCCATAGCATCACTATTTGTACAGATCATAGTGTTGTTGTACAAATTAACTATGTGACAAAGGAGATTGCACTATTATCATTTGTGATTAGATCACCTAGATGTATAAATGATGAGAGGTCCATATGATTTGTTCCTGGACGGAGAATGATATGAGACAGTATCAGTCCATGAAGGATAAATCATTAAATATCCCTAGTCAGAGCATTGTCGAGATTGGACATCGATAAATGCGTAAAAGACTAGTATTACACTTGTGCGCGTTGTGAGGGCACAACGACATAGTTCTCATATATTTAGGTATAGGATACTCATGCAAGTGTAATAGGAGGTTCTATTTTACCGATGGTACGGGAAACAGCTTCGCTCTGGATAGACCCCCTCGGAATTCCATTGGTAGTATGACTATGTGTCTATGGAAGTCCGAAATCAGGGTAGGTGTATTTGGTCTTAACCTGAGACTTGCACCGCTAATACTTGCGACAATCAATATACTTTGGTTGAGGTCATCCAGGGCTTTAACAGGTTCTGTGTACTCCAATACTGGGTATATTGAGAATCGTAGTGTGTTGGGTGTGATGTCTAGACGGAAGTGTCACTCAAGTCATATGGAGATGATGGTCACGTAGGATACGAGACTGATTCTCTTAAATGCTGCAGCTATCGGGATAAAATGACAAGGTCATGTTTATCCGATTATTGAGACTAGTCACCAGACATCCGACATGTGCTTCGTACGGGGCATACACAATTCCAGCCCCAGGCCTAGCACGTGATCATCCGATACTGGACAGAAATATGCAATACTACGTATACTATGCCTGATATAGATCCTTTATTCCTGTAAGGATATTTCCGGAGAATTGGGTAGGCATGGCGCTTTGCTAGAGGCCAACCTTGTCTTGTAAATTGGTATAAACTTAGTACTTGGTACTTACGTGTTCGGATTATCCGACGACCGACTTTACTGCCAACATATCCGAGGATCTAATGGGTCGTTTCCCAAAGATTCACCGATGACGTATGACTCGCACTCTAAATTAATCTGGGATTAATTAGATGAGAGAGAAAATTAATCTGGGATTAATTGCAGAGATATTTTACTTGGGATAAAATATCATTAAAGAGAGATAACGATTAATTTGGAATTAATCGTTTAATTGATATATTAGATATATTAAAAGAAATTGGATTTCGACGCGGAATTAAAATTAGATTTTAATTCGGGCGAACGAGTTAATTTGGAATTAATCGTTAGCGACGTGGATAGTGATTTTGCTAGGCGTATCATTTAATTACGACGTAACGGAAAATTCGTTAATTTGGAATTAGCGAACCCGAGCCCGAGATTATTTGCGAGCGCATTCGCATTTCGAATTCGACTGCGGCACGCAAGTCAAATCAAGCGTCAAATCGCTAGTCGCATCTAGTGTCACATCAAGCGTCAAATCTTGTCACTTTGAGTGATGTGACTTGACAACTTGAATGATAGATGTGACTTGATGGGAGTTGTTGTTGAAAACTTTTAAAAGCTTGAATGGAATATATTGTTTTTTATTACTTTGACTTTTTGAAAGCAAAGTTGGTATATGTTTTTTAGAAATTCATTTACCAAAAACAATTACACATTATTCATCTCTCTCTTCTGTCTTTTCTCTCTACATCTCACGCCCAAAAGGGCTGTGCATTTTCTATTTTTTTTGGTTTGAGAAACCGTGAGCAGTGAGGGAAGCTAGAGTGGGATTTTGTGGCAAAATCTCAAGTGCTAGCACACTTACGAGACATGCGAAGGTGATAGGGAAGTCCACCCAATGAGTCGGGAACCATTCTACGAAGCTTGGAGCTTGTTCGAGGAGCTCAAAAACAGACCATGGAGGACGCCAAAACCAGTGAGTTGGAGCAGTCCACTGCCGAGCAGAATTTCGTTTTTGTTGTCTCCGCGTCACTCAAACGATCGATGATTTGAGTAGATTCCGCAACTTCTTCAATTTGTATTCGCACATATTTCATGCTATAATGATCTTGGGACCTTAATAGAAACCAACAATGGCATCTAGAGCAAGGTTTGAGCATGAAATGTTTAGGGCTTAAAATTTGGGTAAAATTGATTTGAGCATATTTGGATGAAATTGGATGTTTGTGTATGCTTAATTGATGATAACATGGTGTTATGCATTGTCAATTTGATGAATTTTGAATTGGACAAATTTTCCACAATTGACTTAGCTTGGCCGAAAGTCACCCTTGCCATAATTGTCTTGGATTTTGATTTTTTGATTCATTGGATGTGTTGGAAATCATTTGGGGATATTGATTTAATGCTGAATTGAATTTAATTGGATTGAATTTGATTTGGGCATAAAATTCCCCCTTGGCCGAGACATATATAACATGTAAATTGGGTTTGATTTTAATCAAAATGTGTTGGACATGTGATGATGTAAATGAGCATGATTAATTGTATAAATTGATGTTTTAGAAATGTTAATTTGGGTGATTAATCATATATACACTTAGGTTAATTAAATGTGAAATTGGATTTTTGTATTAATTAATTGGGCCTTAAAATTGGATTTGGCTTGTTATGTGTAATTGGGCTTGTTGGGTTTTGTTGTACAAGTTGGGTTAGGCTAAATTGGTTGATCCAATTGGGCCCAAAACCACTTCCATAAAGCCCAAAAGCGACTTAATGGACCTTTAAAGTTTAATTGGGCCTAATGGGCCAAGATTGATTTTTAGGCTTATGGGGTTACTCCCAGATTGGACTTTGGTTATCGGTTTGACCCGAGTTGACCAAAAGTCCACGCCTCAAGAAATTAATTAAAAGCCCATTGGACTTTAATTAAATTGACGTTGGATGTTAATCGGGCTTTGAGACCCGTTGCGATTAAATTTGGAATTTAAGTCGTAAAAGTTCATTAATAAAGTGTGATATTTAATTTGGAATTAAATAAGCGAATTAGAATTAAATTCATATTGCATTGGAATTAATTATGTAGTTTAATTTCATTCGAGAATTCGTACTTTAAGTACTTATTCGCAAAACGAGTTTGACTCGAGCAAAATCAAATCGTTGTTTGAACATTGGATGATCACTAATTATTAGATTAATTAATTTGATTAGATTGATTGATAACATGCTTGTGTGAATACATGGTTGCAATGCATGAATAATGTATATCGGATGGATATTAGATGGGTGGGACAATTTTAGAAATTGTTGTAATAAATCTGATTTATTAATTGGACCTGCGTGTCCAGCCTTATTACCTCTCATTTCTTTGTATTCTCTTCTCACCTATTCCCCTTAATGTAATGAGGTTTCTTTAGAAGTGTAGTGTAACAGTAGAAGTGATACTTGTGCTAGCGGGAGAGAGAAAGTGAGAGATTTGATCTAGGATCAATGTGTAAAGTATCCATCCGCATATCATTATTATTTTCATATGCGCTTTATTATGTGTTTAGAATGCATGTTTAAGGGTGTATGATGATGAGACCTTAACAAAGATAATAAATTGGTTGCCAATTTGCACTCGAAAAACCCTCAAACAATATTAAGCGTCTTTCCTTCCATTGAGTGATTCTCACTTACGATCCGAGACTGACATTGGCTTGTTGGCCAAAGTCAAGGCCTTTGTCCGTCGAGGATGTGTTTGAATCACGAGAGCTTTGTTCCATATCAGTGTCTTGTCCAAGTTGTGGTTTGTTGGCCAAAGTCAAGACCACTTCTTGTCCATCGACATTGATTACAAAGCTTTCCATGGTCAATGGGTCGCGCTTGACTGGGATCACTAAGTTTGTTGTGCCAAAGCCATGGCTTAGTTGATTCAGAGGAAAAAATGTTAGGTAATACATTGGATGTATTGGCATATATAAGATATAGGTTTCAGACTTAGATGTCCCCCTACCGGATCTAGGAATTGGATTGGATCCAATTGATCTTAGAGATCTACCTAGTTAATTATCATACAATTTGTTGGCCAAAGTCAAGATTGTGTGATATTTAACGGGATCCTAGCCTACTAGGAAACACGATTTCCCGAGTACTCGACAGAGGGTTAGAGGCTCGCCGAAAAATAGTGGGAGGCAAGAATTGAATTTGCAATATTCGTTTAATTACTTGCCATATATGCTCAAACAAAATATCATTCGTCGTCATAAATTAAATGTTAGTTGGACTAATATTTAAAATGTTGTTTTAATTAATAGTTGGACTATATTCAAACTATTCATTTATAGTTGATTTTATAATTGGATTATAGTAATTAATATAATTGATTTTAATCTATTAAATTATAGTTGATTAAATAGTTGGACTATTGTAATCATTATAATAATTAGTACATAAATCGTTGATTAAATAGTTGGACTATTAAAATCAAGATAAAATTGAAAGATTGACATTTAAAACATAATCCTAGGGAAAATGTATTTAAATGGTTTAATTTTCAAAATTGGGAATAAATTTCAGGATGGTCCTGGAAATTAATAAGTTACTTTATTTGATAAAATAACATATTATGCCTAAGCCCGGAGTTAAGCAAATAGTAGAGCATAATCTTTGGAAGATCATGTGATGATAACTTTAGTGCTTAATCCATTTATCTTGTCGCAGTCTCTGAATCAGAACTAAGGATTATATCCTTAAAGTATGATAAAGAAATTGAAGGATCTTCATAAATCTACGCTTAAATTTTAGAAGTACTAATATTGCAATAGTAAACTCTTGGAGAGTTAATGACTATTCTTAAGGAGATAAAGTCAAAGTTTGTAATTAGACAAGTAGCGCAAGGCGCACCTTACTTCGATATTCTAGAAGGCCAAGGCTTGGCCAAAGGCTTCTGGAGTGTTGAAACTGGCAAAGGCAAAATCATTATAATCTTCTGGGAAGATAAATGAAATATCCCAAAATGTCTGCCTAAATGTGGAAAACGGGATCGCGGAAGCGTGACTGTCGTTTGGACAAAGCAGACATGAAGGAATTGAAGACGAGCAAGGCTCTAACTTCAAATATGTTTGTCAACATTATGTTCAATACTAGTATTAAAATTAGATTTTAAATACCTAGTGTGGCACATAAATAAATAATATAATATATATATATATATATATATATATATATATATATTATGTTCAGAATCTGTTTTGAACAGGATACCGACTTCAATCGAGATTAATCTGCGATTTGGAAACGGGACGCAAGTCGCTGTTTTAACCGTAGATACCTAATTTAGGAACTACCCTTAGGGTGTGTACCTAAATTTGGGAACAGTTATAATGTAACTAGTTTGACTAGATACATTATCTCCATATCAGTGTTTAACCCGCTGCGGGTGAACCTTTATATTCTAGAACACTAAAGTGTTTTATTTTATAAAGATGAGATTGAGATAAACACATTAGATGTGAATAACAGAATTTATATTTTGAATATAAATAAATCTCAAATATATAACATGCCAAACAAATAGCTCAACAGATTTGATCAGAAGAAACTAATTGTGGCATTGTTGTCTGGGACGCAATTAAACAAGAATCGTATATCCACACTTTCGAAGAGTGGGTAATAGGACTGATTTGATTCCAATAAAATAAAGTCTACGAATCTAGTTTATTGGGCAATGTGCCTATAATACTATTTACTTGGTAAAAGTGCAAATGCCACTGACCTGTTAGCTCTAGTTCATAGTGAAGCAAGTGGGCCCATGTCTAGCTAGTCTAGATGTGGATATGAATATTTCGTGATCTTTACGGATGTTGCATCGCGTTATGGTTATGTGTTTCTTTTTTAGAACACAAATCGGAAATTTTTATAGTTTCGACATGAAATAGACGAACAGATCGACTAAAGTATTAAACCGTCACGGTAAGACCGTAATGGAAAATACTTAAGCAATAAGTTTCTAAAATACTTGTAAGAGTATAGTATTCTTTCAAATGAGGACTCCTCCCGGAACAAGTCAGTTTGACGGTGTGTCCGAACTGAGTAACCGAATTTTGTTGGACATGATAAGGTTAATCATGAGTCGCTCTGAGCTACCATTTCTTTCAACGGATAAGCATTAACAATGCAGAACTTATTTAGAATAAGGTTCCATAAAAATCTGTTTGACAGATATCATATTAGATATGAGCGGGAAAGAAACCGGGTTTCTCATTCCTGTAAATTTGGGATGCTATGCATATGTTTGGATGATACCAAAATAAAACCCAAATTGGATAAGTGCAAAATTGTAGGTTATCCTAGGGATACCAAAGTATAGTACTTATACAACTCACAAGAGAACAATTAGATTGTTGCTCGCCATGTGGTTTTCCTAAGAGGAATACCGATATGCAGTGGTTAGTGAGAGGATGGTAAAACTCGATGAAAATCAGAGTAATACTGTTCAAGGCACCGAATCTTAATGGAACATAAATAGTTCATCAATGATGAAACTATTACCAATAATCTTCGAATACACAAGAACCGCGTAGGTCGGAGAGAGTAAGAAAACAACCTGGGGTATGGGTTTCTGATCTCACCTCATAAAGATGTCTATCTTATTGAGGTATACCAACTGACTACCTATGAGAAAGTGATACAAGGTATCGACTCCTTATTATGACAAAGTGTCATGAATCCGAAATGGATTCCATGTATATCAACAAGTTTGGATACTAGTTGATGTACCACAAGGCTTTGTGCCTACTGGTGCTATATAAGTCTTCAAGGAAGACATACATGGATGGCAACATACCAAAGTATAAAGCTAGGCTTTTAGCGGAAAGGTATCGTTATCAACATTGTGTTGATTACGACGAAACCTTTTACTTGTTGCCATGGTAAATCCATTTGGAAAAATGCTTGCTAAAGCTGCGTGTTTTATTTTTGAAATATGACAGCTTTAACGGCAAAATCGCTTTCCTGAAAAGGAAACCTTTCGGAGGATGTTTATAACATCCTGTCGATTTTGTCATACCAAAACTGGCAAACAAGGTTTGCATGTTATTCGATCCATGTTTAGATTGAAGCAAGCATAGGTTCTTGGAATTGTCGTTTTGATGTGATCATAATGGTTTATGATTTAATTCAAAACGAAATGATTCTTGTGTATATAAGAGGGTTAGTGGGAGCGCACTGAAAATAAATGTCCTATACAATAATGATAATATGTCATTTCTTAGAAATGATATTCCCATAATACTATCGGCGAAAGCTTGGCTTTCGAAAACTCTCCGTGGAATCGTACATTGAAAAATGTACGCGACCTGGTGTCTCATACGCTTTGAGCATAAGGATTCACAAACATGCAAATTCGAGTGATAGTCACTGGATTGAAGTTAAGAACATCCGTTAGTATCTTAGAGATCTAAGGATGCTGTCTTAATCTGAGGAGATGGAGAACTTCAAGTGACTGGGATCACTGTAGCAAGTTTCCTAAACCGATAAAGACGACTAAAAGTCACAAATGGTACTACAAAGTTTGAATAACAGTACAGTAAGCTGGAAAACTTCCAAGCAAAATACTGCTACCGAATAAACAACAAATGCGGGTTAATTGCTGCAGCTGTGGCGGCAATAGAAGCCATTTGGGTCGATAATAAATCTAATTAGATTAGATATAGTTCTGTTAGCAGCTGATCTAGGCGTCAGCACAGGCTAAAGAATTAATGGTCTCATCAACGATCCATATATATACTTCGATATTCATCTGATTCGTTCGGATCATACATCGTGGCGATGTGATGATCGTATAAATCGCATCAGACGATAATCATACAAATTCGCTGCGAAAGCATTTCTCAGCAGTTTGAACCAACCGTACATAGTTCGGGTGTCAAGCACTCGAGTGACTGGCTATAGGCCAAGTGGGAGATTGTTGGACAATTATGACCTATAGCGTCACTATTTGTACAGATCATAGTGTTGTTGTACAAATTAACTATGTGACAAAGGAGATTGCACTATTATCATTTGTGATTAGATCACCTAGATGTATAAATGATGAGAGGTCCATATGATTTGTTCCTGGACGGAGAATGATATGAGACAGTATCAGTCCATGAAGGATAAATCATTAAATATCCCTAGTCAGAGCATTGTCGAGATTGGACATCGATAAATGCGTAAAAGACTAGTATTACACTTGTGCGCGTTGTGAGGGCACAACGGCATAGTTCTCATATATTTGGGTATAAGATACTCATGCAAGTGTAATAGGAGGTTGTGTTTTACTGATGGTACGGGTAACTGCTTCGCTCTAGATAGACCCCCTCGGAATTCCATTGGTAGTATGACTATGTGTCTATGGAAGTCTGAAATCATGGTAAGTGTATTTGGTCTTAACCTGAGACTTGCACCGCTAATACTTGCGACAATCAATATACTTTGGTTGAGGTCGTCCAGGGCTTTAACAGGTTCTGTGTACGCCAATACTGGGTATATTGAGAATCGTAGTGTGTTGGGTGTAATGTCAAGACGGAAGTGTCACTCAAGTCATATGGAGATGATGGTCACGTAGGATACATGACTGGTTCTCTTAAATGATGCAGCTATCGGGATAAAATGGCAAGGTCATGTTTATCCGATTATAGAGACTAGTCACCAGACATCCGACATGTGCTTCGTACGGGACAGACACAATTCCAGCCCCAGGCCTATCACATGATCATCCGATACTGGACAGAAATACGTAATACTACGTATACTACGCCTGATATAGATCCTTTATTCCTGTAAGGATATTTCCGGAGAATTGGGTAGGCATGGCGCTTTGCTAGAGGCCAACCTTGTCTTGTAAATCGGTATAAACGTAGTACTTGGTACTTACGTGTTCGGATAGTCCGACGACCGAATTTACTGCCAACATATCCGGGGATCTCATGGGTCGCTTCCTAAAGATTCACCGATGACGTATGACTCGCACTCTAAATTAATCTGGGATTAATTAGATGAGAGAGAAAATTAATCTGGGATTAATTGCGGAGATATTTTATCTAGGATAAAATATCATTAAAGAGAGATAACGATTAATTTGGAATGAATCGATTAATTGATATATTTGATATATTAAAGAAATTGATTTCGACGCGGAATTAAAATTTAGATTTTAATCGGGCAAACGATTTAATTTGGAATTAAATAATCGTAGCGACATTAATAGTGATTTCGCTAGGCGTAATCATTTAATTACGACGCAACAGAAAATTCGTTAATTTGGAATTAGCGAACCCGAGCCCGGAATTATTTGCGAGCGCATTCACATTTCGAATTCGAGTGCGGCACACAAGTCAAATCAAGCGTCAAATTGCTAGTCGCATCTAGCGTCAAATCTTGTCACTTTTAGTGATGTGACTTGAAAACTTGAATGATAGATGTGACTTGATGGGAGTTGTTGTTGAAATCTTTTAAAAGCTTGAATGGAATATATTGTTTTTTATTACTTTGACTTTTTGAAAGCAAAGTTGGTATATGTTTTTTAGAAATTTATTTACCAAAAACAATTACACATTATTCATCTCTCTCTTCTCTCTTTGCTCTCTACATCTCACGCCCAAAAGGGCTGTGCATTTTCTTTTTTTCTGGTTTGAGAAACCGTGAGCAGTGAAGGAAGCTAGAGTGGGATTTTGTGGCAAAATCTCAAGTGCTAGCACACTTACGAGACATGTGAATGTGATAGGGAAGTCCACCCATGAGTCGGGAACCATTCGACGAAGCTTGGAGCTTGTTCGAGGAGCTCAAAAACAGACCATGAGGACGCCAAAACCAGTGAGTTGGAGCAGTCCACTGCCGAGGAGAATTTCGTTTTTGTTGTCTCCGCGTCGCTCAACCGATCGATGTGAGTATTCCGTAACTTCTTGGATTTGTATTCGCACATATTTCATGCTTATAATTGATCTTCGGACCTTAATAGAAACCAACACACATCAAGTGAGCAAAACATCAAGATTCAATATCAAAGAAGAAGAAGACTACCGACTTTAATAGAGTTTATTTTTTCGTTCTCTTTTATGATGTTTTGTTTAACTTTGATTATTAGTTTAGTAATCTCTATTATGTGTTGTAACTAAACTCGATTTTATAAAATTGAATCTTCTTATATTTTGTGTGACTTATTATCTTATTTATTGAATCATTATGCTCAATGCTTCTTGTTGTTTGATCACCAACGAGATTGAATTGGGAAACTTATTTAAACTTGAAAAAGGAATTTTAGGTTGGCCTTAGGTTCAATAACTCAAGATCTCTTCGATGAATTTTCCTACAGGATAGAAATATACCTATAGGGCGTGTGTAATCACATTTGAAACTAGTTCTTAACGAATTTAGGCTATGTAATTGACATAGAAATATAGTTAATTGGTTTAGTCTAAATATTTTCACATGACCATCGAAAGAGGATTGTGAATGAATTAGTGTTCCAGATTAATAAGTTGATTTAAACACACAAGTATAGGAAGTTCAACTCATCTTTCACATAAGTGCTGAGTGGATTCACAACCATGGATGTCTCTCTCTCTCATTATTTGCCTTCAAAGCTTCCATAATCGTCTTTGATTTCCTTAGCATTAGATTTAAATCCAGTAAAAATTTACAATTAATTTACTTAGATACTTGTAGGTAGAAAGTCTTCATGATTAATAAAATAGATAATAAGTTTTCGTGGGATCGATAACTTTTACACTACTTGAGCAATACATACGCTTGCGTAACGTGTGAAAATCGCGATCATATTTTTGGCGCCGTTGCCTGTGATTTATTTTATCTTTCATTGTTAATTTTGAGAGTATGTACTTTTTTTTTTGTTATCTATGTTTTTTTTATTTTTCTGTAAATTTTGTTTCATGTTCTTAGGCAGCTATATTAGAAGAAGTCGAAGCTGTGAAATCTTTCTACTAGACCAAGAAATCGAGAGAACCCTCCAATAGTTGAGAAGGGACATGTGTGAAGACCAAGAGGCACTTATCAATATGAATAATCAGGAACTTGAACTATTGGAAGCGGTACAACCAATTCTCATTCGGGATAGGACAATTCCAGTGGTTGACGGCTTTATATCCTGCATTGTTATGCCACCCTAACCTGTAAATATCTGTGACATCAAGACATGTATTCAGATGATACATCAGTCGGTCTAGTTTGAGGGAGGTGTAATTGAAGACCCCAATGCCCACATCAGTAACTTCCTAGAAGTCGGCGACACATTCAATTACAATCGAGGGGTAGAGGAAGCCATGTGCCTGGATGTATTTCCAAACTCTTTAAGAGATAGGGCTAAGGGCTGGCTCCATTCGCTACCAGTAGGATCCATAATAACTTTAGCAGACCTTGCTACCAAATTTCTTGCAAAATATTTTCCCCTTGCTAGGAAAGCAAAGTTAAGAAACGATATCACATCGTTTATACAGCACGACTCTGAATCCCTCTATGAGGTATGAGAAAGGTGCAAAAAGCTGTTTCGAAAATGTCGGCACCATGAGATTACAAAGTGAGTGCACATCTAAACTTTCTATAATGGGCTTAATAGGATGATGAAGTCCACAGTGGATGCAGTCGCTAGAGGTGCACTAATGGGAGAATCAAGATTGAGATTTAATATAAGAAATGGATAACAACAACTCCTTATGGATAATAGAGAGAAGTATGTCTCAACCAGTAGTAGGAGTCCATGAGGTCGGGGTCAACACATCTGTAAGTGCCAAGCTAGATCATATCTGCAAATGCCTGGAGATTCTTTACATGCCGGCTCTGAATAATATTGGAGCTACAAGTGCACCATATGAAGGAGGGCCGGATGCAGAGTTTTACATCCCACTTGACGATTCTGTAAACTATGTCAATAATTTCAATAGACTAGGTTACAATCCATAGTCTAACACTTACAACCCATGATGGAAGAACCGCCCTAATTTTGTTTCGAACAATACTTCTGGTCAGGGATCCTATGAAAGGAACAACCTTCCCCTTGGATTTCAATAGCATTACAAAGGTCAAGGGTATGAGAAGAAGTTAGGAGTATAGGAATTGCTTTCTGAGATGCTGAAAAATCAAGAGGCAAGATATGACGCTCTGTTTCACAGTCAAGCAGCGTCAATAAAGACACTGGAAAATTAGATGGTACAAATGGCCAATGCTCAGAGCTACAAATCGTAGGGCACCATTCCTAGCGACACAAGACTAATTCCTAGGAGTATAGGAAAAGGCAATGCCAAGCTATCACTTTCAAGAGTGGTACTGTGATAGAAAAAGATGTTGGAGTCACAAAACCTGATGAGGAAATCTCAACAACAATGGGAAATAATGAAGCATATTAGAAGAAAAAGGATAAGGACATGAGAGAAAATGATCTAGTAGAACTCACCCCACCATCATCTTTTCCGCAGTGTCTTCAGAAACATAAGTTGGATAAACAGTTCGTTTGATTCTTAGAGATTTTCAAAATGCTACACATCAACATCTCATTTGCGGAAGCATTAGAGTAGATGCCCAGTTATGTCAAATTCATGAAGGATGTATTTTCCAGAAAACGGAAACTAGGTGATTTTAAAACAGTAACACTTACTTAATAGTGTTGTGCCATCATTCAAATGAAGCTCCCTCCTAAACTAGAAGACCCTGGCAGTTTCACCATTCCCTGCATTATAGGGAACCATTATTTTGGTAATGCATTATGTGATTTGAGTGCCAATATTAACTTGATGCCTTTACCTATCTATAGGAAACTAGGGCTAGGAGAGGCGAAGCCCACCTCAGTCACTCTACAACTTGCTAAAAGATCACTCATATAACCAAGATGAGTGGTAAATGATGAACTTGTCAAGGTGGATAAATTCGTTTTCCCCGCGGACTTCACTGTACTGGATATAAATGAAGATAGAGAGGTACCCATAATCCTTGGTAGACCATTCTTGGCGAAAGGTCAAACCATCATTGATGTGCAGAAAATGTGAGATAACCATGAGGGTTCAAGACCAGAAAGTAACTTTCAATGTATTTAAAGATATGAAGTTTCCAAGTGATGAAGGAGAGGAGAAGTGTTTTAGACTTGACATAGTAGATAGTGTCATCCAGGACACAGATGCAATGCAGTCTATAACTGACAAACTCGAAGCATGCATTACTAACATGTTTGACGAAGAGTTAGATAAAGAGATTCTAGACTGTATTAACTATCTTGATACGGCCCTCGCTTCAGACTGACACTGTAGGTAGAAATCTTGGAACTACTGACAAAAGGGCGAGTCAAACCTTTAGTGGAAGAACAACCACATCTGGAACTAAAGCCACTACCAAGCTGCATTCGGTGCCAATGGATGGGAAATATCTCCAAAATAAATGAAGGACCACTCCAAAGCATCCTAGACGTTGAATTATTTGATGTTTGGGGAATAGACTTTATGAGACCATTTGTTCCATCATAAGGAAACCTCTACATTCTGGTTGCGGTGGACTACGTTTCCAAATGGGTAGAAGCAACAATATTTCCATCTCATGACTCCAAAGTGGTACTACAGTTCCTCAAGAAAAATATCTTCAGCCTTTTTGGGACCCCTAGAGCAATCAACAGTGATGGTGGCACGTATTTCTGCAACAAGTACTGCAATGCACTCCTCGCTAAATATGGAGTTACTTTTAAGATTGCCACCGCATACCACCTACAGACAAGTGGGCATGTCAAAGTATCCAATAGAGAAATCAAAAGAATTTTAGAGCGCACTATCAGTTCAATAATGAATGATGGGTCCAGAAAATTGGATGGTGCATTATAGGTCTATCAGACAGCTTATAAGAAACCCATTAGAATTTTACCATATTGAATAGTGTTTGGAAAGGCATGCCATTTGCCTATGGAGCACGAGCTTAAAGCATACTAGGCCTTGATAAAGTTAAACTTTGAGTTACAAGCAGTGGGAGAGAAATAACTACTGCAATTGAACGAACTGGATGAATTTCACCTTCATGCCTATGACAATGACAAATTGTACATGGAAAAGACCAAGAAGTGGCATGATCAGAAAATAGTGCACATGCAACTCGAACCAGGGAAACAATTGTTATGATACAACTCGAGACTTAAAATTTTCCCTGACAAGCTGAATTCACAGTGGTCAAGTTCGTTTATGATCACTCAAGTGTCTACACATGGAGCAGTTTAACTGAGAGACCCCAATATTAGTATCACATTCAAAGTCAACAGCCAACGGGTCAAGCACTATTATGGAGGACCTGTTGAGCACCAAAAAGTAATTCTCGCACTGGCAGACTTAGCCAAGCAACTTGGACAGTCACATCTGGCTGAAGACGTTAAACTTAGCGCTAGCAAGGAGGCAACCTATACAAATTTTTATTTTTTTATTTTTTTTCTTTTTCAATTTTTTTTTTCAAACTTCACTTGTGATTATTATATGACATATTGCATTTTTGAACTTTACATGTTATTTTGCAGGAAATAGCACCAACGGAGCACTCAAGACAGTACAAATCAGACCATCAGATGCAGATCAGCGCGTCACGATATAACTTTTTGAGTCACGCACGCTATAGAACAAAAATGAGGTAGAGCGTCTGAAGCCTTTCGCGTCGCGAATCCATAACCATCGTGTTGCAACACGCTCAAAAAAAAAATTGAGGTAGAGTCTGGCGCTATTCGTCTCACGACGCGCAACCCTAATCCTGAAACCCCCAATTTTAGGGTCGAGCATCGCGATTTCGACCATTGCGCATCGTAACGATCGCCCGATATTAACACTTCAAAAAAAGCAACCCCAACACTTTTCTCACAAAAATCATTCACCCATCTCTCCACAAGACCAACACTCAAGCATAAAAAAACACCCAATCCACTTCCCCAATTCTCCAACACCTTTCTGACACTCATCTCTCCACTACTTATGTGCCTCTCCTATCGTTTGTTTGGCTCCATCATTTTTCAGGTTTCAACACTCCTCCACACTTCTCTTTTCTATTTTTTCTTACTAATTTTATGTGCTTTGTGTTGTGGGATTGCTAAAATTATATGTTTGGGGGAGTATTGTATGGTTGGATTTATCGAAGTGTTTGTATAGTTGAAACCCAGTGCGTTAATTGGAAAAAATCTCCAGAAACAGGGGAAACACTGTCAATTTTTTTCTAAAGGCTCATATCGTCACATGGAGTCAAAATAATCACGTGGATGTTAGACATTATGTCCCATAGCGTCACTGTTTGTAAATGATATTGTATTATTGTACAAAATTAACTATGTGATAATGAAATTGCCTTTTGCCGTTTTGTAATATTATTTACTTTGATATATAAATGGCGAAAGTCGATATGATTAATACCGGATTGAGATGATATGAGACAGTATCAATCCATAAAGGTTTAATCATTAAATATCCCTAGTCGGAGTATTATCGAGATCGGACATCGATAATGCGGAATAGACTAGTATTGCGCTTGTGCACGTTGTGAGGGCACAACGGCATAGTTCTCATATATTTAAGTATTGGATACTTATGCAAGTGCGATAGGAGGTTGTGTTTTACCGATGGTACGGAAAACAGCTTCGCTCTGGATAGACCCCGCGGAATCCCATTGGTAGTATGTCTGCGTGTCTATGGGAGGCCGCATCAGGGTAGGTGTATATGGTCTTAACCTGAGACTTACATCGCTAGTACTTGCGACAATCGGTAAACTTTGGTTTTGGTGGTTGGGGACCTTAACCGGTTCTGTGTACACCTCTTCTGGGTTTATCGAGAATCGTAGTGTACTGGATGTGATGTCGAGATGGAAGTATCACTTCAGACATATGGAGGTGATGATCACGCAGGACACAGAACTAGTACTCTATAAAAGGTTGCAACCGTCGGGACAATATGACCAGGTCAGGATTGTCCGATTTAAAGAGACTAGTTGCTTGATGTCCGATATATGTTTCGTACGGGGCAGACACATTTCCATTTCCAGCCCCAGGCCTAACATGTGATCATCCGATACTGGTTCGATATACGCAATACTACGGTATACTACGCTTGATATAGATCTTATATTCCTATAAGAATATTTCTGGAGAATTGGGTAGGCATGGCGCTTTGCTAGAAGCCAACCTTGTCTTGTGAATCGGTAAAAACGTAGTACGAGGTACGTACGTGTTCGGATAATCCGACGACCGTATTTACTGCCAACATATCCGGAGATCTCTTGGGTCGCTTCCCGAAGATTCACCAATGACGTATGATTCAAACTCGATTAATCTTGGATTAATTACGGAGAGACTTTATCTTGGATAAAGTACTATACATAGAGAGAGAACGATTAATTTGGAATTAATCGTAAAATTATTATATTCGATATAATAATCGAAATTCGATTTCGACGCGAAATTAAAATTAGATTTTAATTCGGGCAAACGAGTTAATTTAGAATTAATTCGTTAGCGACGTAAATAATAATTTCGCTAGGCGCAATTATTTATTTAAATTCGATTTAATTAACGTCGCGACGTAAGTTCGGTATTTCGGAAATATCGAACCCGAACGCGTGAGTGCACGTGGGCCCACTTTCATTTGGAAACGTGTGGGGCCCACATGACACATGTCATATTATGCATTATTTAACTCTAATGCATTGCATGGAGATAGTGTACAATGCACTCAATGGTTTTGCATGGAAATTGAGTGTTTGACACTCTAAGCCATTGCATGATTTGTGTCATAAGTTTATTATTAATTTAATAAATATTATGGCATAATATAAATTGATTTTTTGTAACAAAATCATTCAACTCTCCTCTCTCTCTCACATTGCCGAAACTACATGCAGTTTTGGGCTCTCCATTTCTTCTTCAATTTTTGTGGCAAGATTTGAAGAAGTTGTGCATTCAAAATCACAACAAAGGCTAGCACCTTCAAGGGATCATACAAAGGTGTTATGGGAAACTAATCCTTGAGCTTGGGAGGATCAAACAAAGCTTGGAGCTGCACTTTCCACCTTGGCCGAATTCATCACTGCACAAAGGAGAAGTTTTCATTTCATCAACGCATCCGCATTCCGATTTTTGTGAGTATGATTTCGCCATACTTCAATATTGTTCATTCATTTATATATATTTCTTGTTCTTGTTGATCTTGGGGCTTGGTATAGAAACCAACAATGGTATCATTGAGCTTAAAGAGCATGCAAATATTTAGGATGTTATTTGGGGAAAATTGTATGAAGCATGATTTGATGAGTTTGCTTGATTAAATATGCTTAGATGTATGTTATTTAGATTATACATCATCAATTTCATGGAAAATAAATTGGATTAATTTTTCCAACCAAATGAGGCTTGGCCGAATACATGCAAGCATATGGACTAGATGATTTTTTAATTTTAAGACATTAGATGACTTGAAACAATATGGAATGATGATTTGTAACTCGATTGGATTGAAAACGAAATCGGAACCATTTTAATCACCTTGGCCGAATGCTTGATGGAGGATTAGGGACTTGATTTTTTGATTAAATAATGTTGGACATATATTTAAGATAAAAATATGATTAATGGATTAATTTGATATTTTGGGAATATTGATTTAAAGAATTAATCATGATAATACACTTTAATTAATTAAGTATAAAATTTGGAATTTTAAAATTTGGTTAGTTGGGCTTAATTTTGAATTGGGCCTAAAACTATTATATTTGGACAAAATGGGCTTGGTTGGGCCAAGTAGATTTGGACCATTTGGATTGGATCCAAAATGGGCCTAAATCACACCATTTAAGCCCAAATATAATAAATGGGCTTTTATGTTTAATTGGGCCTTATGGGCTTGATATTGATTTTATGGCATATGAGGGTGATTCCTTATTGGGCTTGGTAATTGGGTTTGACCCATACATTGACCAAAACCCAAGCCTAAAGAAATCAATTGAAAGCCCATCGGACTTTAATTAAACGGACATTAGATGTTAGTTGGGCTTTGAGACCCGATTGTATTAGATTTGGAATCTAAGTTATAAAAGCACAATAAAAGTGTAAATATTTAATTTAGAATTAAATAATAGGATTAGTATTGAATACGACTTAAATTGGATTTAACGAGTAGTTCGATATAATTCGTGAATTCATACTATAAGTATTTATTCTCAAATTGAGTTGGACTCGCGCAAATGCAAACAATTGTTTGAACATTGTATTGTCACCTAATTAAAGACTAATTAATTGGATTTGATTGGTTGTATAACATGCCTTGAATGAATGAATGTGGATGTGATGTATGAATAGTGTATATCGGATGGATATTAGAAGGGAAGGGTAATTTTAGAAATTATTGTAAATTTAGAATTTATAAATTGGACCTGCGTGTCCAGCCTTTCTCTTATTGTCTCTTTGTATTCTCTTCTCACCTAATTCCCCTCAATGTAAATGAGGTTTCTCTTATTGTATTATGTAATTGGGTAAGAGTAGAATAGTGCTAGCGGGGAGAGGAAAGGGAGTGATTTGTTCTAGGAACAAGTTGTTGTTCATATCCATCCGTATATCGCTATTACTTTACTTTACGCGCTTTATGATGTTTTAGAAGCATGCTTAAGGGTGTATGATGATGAGACCTAACAAAGATAAATAATTGGTTGCCAATTACGCGAAAAATCCCTCAAACAATATTAAGCGATTTTCCTTCCATTGAATGATTCTTGTTCAAGATCCGAAGTTGGCATTGGTTTGTTTGGCCAAAGTCAAGACCTTTGTCAATCAAGGATGTACTTGAATCATGAGAGTTTTGTTGCATATCGGTGTCTTGTCCAAATCGTGATTTTTATTGGCCAAAGTCAAGATCACTTTTTGTCCAATGACATTGATTACGAAACTTTCCTCGTCAATGGGTCCCGCTTAACTGGAATCATTAGGTTTGTTTTTGGCCAAAGCCAAGGCCTAGATGATTCGGAGGATAGGGTTAGGAAAATGTAATGGATACATTGACATTATACATATGTTTGGGACTTGGATGTCCACCTAACCGGATCTAGGAATTGGATGAGATCCAATTGATCATAGAGATCTACCTAAGTTAAATAGCATACAGCTTTTATTGGCCAAAGTCAAGGTTGTGTGTTATTTAACGGGATCCTAGCCCACTAGGAAATGCGATTTCCCGAGTTCTCCACAAGAGGGTTAGAGACTTGAAGAAAATAGTGGGAGGCTATTATTGAATTTGCAATTTCGTTCAGATACTTAGCCTTACGCGTCTTTCAAAATTATTTCGTCAATATTTTAATAATTAGTTGGACTAATATATTGTTATTTTGCTTGTAACAGTTTGACTGTACCCATAACATCGTTGACTTTATAGTTGGACTATAGTTGTCAAGATGACTGGCAAGGGTAATGTCCGCGACATAATCATGGGCGATAATGTCTTCAAAGGGACAAACTTTGCCGACTGGGAAATGAACCTCAAGATAGTGCTTGGGGCTGAGAGGGTGCTGTATACTATTCAGAGACCTCTCCCGCCTAAACCCACTGAGCCACTGGAGCTAGAGTTATGGAAGACTCATAGTGACGATTGTGACCAAGCTCAGTCAGTTATGCTAGCTGCAATGACCCAGCATTTCAGACGCCAGAACAGGGACTTGGATCCCTATAACATGATGGCAAGATTGCGTGATCTCCACCGCACCAACAAGCGGATGGAGAGGTATGAGCTAGTAAGGAAACTCTTCCGCTCCCGGATGACAGACGGCGCATCAGTTGAGGCCCACGGGACTCAAATGATCGCTGACATAGATGAGTTAGCCAAGATGGGCATTGTCTTGGAGGCAGAGTTGACGATTGATATGCTATTACAATCGCTACCCGATACTTGGAAACAAATCATCATCAACTATAAGTTGATGGACACTGACGACACTCTTGGAGAGTTGTTGTCCGTGCTGAAGGAGTCCGAAAAGGAACTCCTAAAGGGGAGCAAGCGCGAGGCGCATTATGCATCGACCTCTCATGCGCCAAGGGCTGGGCCCAAGGCAATTGGAGGTGCGAGGAAGAAGAAGTTCAAGAACAAGGGCAAGGGCAAGTTGACAGTGGCTTCTAGGAAGCCAAAGGACAAATCTCGCGACATCTGCCTCAACTGCGGCAAGAGGGGTCACTGGAAACGTGACTGCCGAATGGGCAAAGGGCAGAGGGAGGATATCAAGGCTGGCAAGGCTATCGCCTCTGGTATGTTTGTTATTGAGATAAATATGAATACTTCTAGTTTTAAAAATTGGATTTTTGATTCTGGTTGTGGTGCTCATATTTGTACTGATGTGCAGGATCTGCAGGATAGCAGGGTGCTGGCATCGGGGGAGATGGATCTACGGGTCGGAAACGGAACACCAGTTGCTGTTTTGGCCGTAGGGACTTTTGTTTTAGAACTGCCCTCAGGGCATGTACTTAAACTTTTGAACTGTTATTTTGTACCTAGTTTAACTAGGAATATTATATCTGTATCCTTGTTAACCCAGCAGGGTTACACTTTTGTATTTAGAAACACTGGGTGTTATTTATATAAAAATGATGCAGAAATTTGCACAGCTGTTGCAAATAACGGTCTTTATATTTTGAATATAAATGAATCTCCTAAAATGACAAACAAAAGGCTCAAAAGGAGTAATCTAAAAGATGAAGCTTATATGTGGCATTGTCGTCTAGGACACATCAACAAGACTCGCATATCCACACTTTCGAAGAGTGGGTACTTGGACGAATTTGATCCCAATTCATATGACGTCTGCGAATCTTGTCTTTTAGGCAAAATGCCTAAATCACCTTTTAGCGGTAAAGGTGAACGTGCCACAGAACTGTTGGCTCTCGTTCATACTGACGTATGCGGGCCCATGTCTAGCCAGGCTAGAGGTGGATTTCACTACTTCGTAACCTTCACAGATGATGCATCTCGTTACGGTTATGTGTATCTTATGAGACACAAGTCGGAAACTTTTGAGAAATTCAAAGAGTTTCGACACGAAGTGGAGAAACAAACAGGGAAGAGTATTAAGACATTACGGTCAGACCGTGGTGGCGAATACTTAAGTTATGAGTTTCAAGATTACTTGAAAGAATATGGTATTCTTTCACAGTGGACTCCTCCTGGAACACCGCAATTAAACGGTGTGTCCGAACGGAGAAACCGCACCTTGTTGGACATGGTAAGGTCAATGATGAGTCGCACTGAGCTACCAATATCCTTCTGGGGATACGCATTAAACAGTGCTATACTTATTTTGAATAAGGTACCGTCGAAGTCTGTTGAACAGACTCCATATGAGATATGGACAGGAAGGAAACCAGGTTTCTCTTTCCTGAAGATTTGGGGATGCTGGGCATATGTTAAACGTTTGGAAGGTACCAAACTTGAACCCAAATCTGATAAATGCCTTTTCGTAGGATATCCTAGGGAAACCAAAGGATATTACTTCTATCACCCACAAGAGAACAAAGTATTTGTTGCTCTACAAGCATTTTTCCTTGAGAAGGATTTTATAAATGCAGTGGTAAGTGGGAGGAAAGTAGAACTCGATGAAGATCGTAGTGATACTGTTCCTGGCAATGAATCAACGACGGAACAAGAACAGACCGTCCGGGATGAGTCTGTACCACAAACTTCACATACACAAGGACCGCGTAGGTCGGAGAGAGTCAGAACAGTACCTGAGAGGTATGGGTTCCTGATCTCACCTCATGTAGATATTAATCTTATTGAGGATAATGAGCCGGCTACGTATGAGGAAGCGATACAAAATATCGATTCCGCTTTATGGCAAGAAGCCATGAAGTCCGAGATGGATTCCATGTACGCCAACCAAGTTTGGACACTGGTTGATGCACCAGAAGGCGTAAAGCCTATTGGATGCAGATGGATCTTCAAGAAGAAGACCGACATGGATGGCAACGTACAAACGTACAAAGCTAGGCTTGTAGCGAAGGGGTATCGTCAACAATATGGTATTGATTATGACGAAACCTTCTCACCCGTTGCCATGATTAAATCCATTCGGATAATGCTTGCAATAGCTGCATATTTCGATTACGAGATATGGCAGATGGACGTTAAAACCGCTTTCCTTAACGGAAACCTTTTGGAGGATGTTTATATGCAACAGCCTGACGGTTTTATCGTACCTAGACTTGCAAACAAGGTTTGTAAGTTAAATCGATCCATTTATGGATTGAAGCAAGCATCACGGTCATGGAATCAGCGTTTTGATGAGATCATAAAAGAATATGATTTCGTGCAAAACGCAGATGACCCTTGTGTATACAAGAAGGTTAGTGGGAGAGCACTTACTTTTATTGTCCTTTATGTCGACGACGTATTGCTTATAGGCAATGACATTCCCATGCTAACGTCGGTGAAAGCTTGGCTTTCATTAAAATTCTCCATGAAAGATCTGGGAGAAGCAGCCTTTATTCTTGGAATAAAGATCTACCGGGATAGATCTAGAAAGCTGCTTGGACTCTCCCAGAGTACATACATTGATAAAGTGTTGAAGCGATTCAACATGGAACAATCCAAGAGGGGATTGGTTCCAATGGTACGTGGTACCTCTCTGTCTAAGGACATGTGTCCTAAGACTCAGGAAGAGAGACAACATGAGTCGGATACCGTTCGCCTCGGCAGTCGGATCGATCATGTATGCCATGATATGTACACGACCTGATGTCTCATATGCTTTGAGCATGTGCAGTCGCTATCAGGCCGATCCAGGTGAAGGTCACTGGATAGCAGTTAAGAATATCCTTAAGTATCTTAAACGAACTAAGGATGCTTTCTTAATTTATGGAGGTGGAGAACTTGCGGTATCTGGGTATACCGATGCAAGTTTCCAAACCGACAAGGATGACTACAAGTCGCAATCCGGGTACATTTTTTGTTTGAATAACGGAGCAGTGAGCTGGAAATCTTCCAAGCAAGATACTGTTGCCGATTCAACAACAGAAGCGGAGTACATCGCTGCATCTGAAGCAGCAAAGGAGGCAGTTTGGATCCGAAAGTTCCTAATCGGATTAGGAGTAGTTCCGTTAGCAGCTGAGCCCGTTCCATTGTATTGTGACAATAACGGGGCTATAGCACAGGCTAAGGAACCAAGGTCTCATCAACGGTCCAAGCATGTTCTTCGACGTTACCATCTGATTCGGGAGATTATACATCGTGGCGATGTAAAGGTCGAGAAGGTCACATCAGATGACAACATTGCAGATCCGCTGACGAAGGCTGTTCTTCAGCAAGTTTTTGAACGACACATACATAGTTCGGGTATTAGATGCTTGAGTGACTGGCTATAGGCCAAGTGGGAGATTGTTAGACATTATGTCCCATAGCGTCACTGTTTGTAAATGATATTGTATTATTGTACAAAATTAACTATGTGATAATGAAATTGCCTTTTGCCGTTTTGTAATATTATTTACTTTGATATATAAATGGCGAAAGTCCATATGATTAATACCGGATTGAGATGATATGAGACAGTATCAATCCATAAAGGTTTAATCATTAAATATCCCTAGTCGGAGTATTATCGAGATCGGACATCGATAATGCGGAATAGACTAGTATTGCGCTTGTGCACGTTGTGAGGGCACAACGGCATAGTTCTCATATATTTAAGTATTGGATACTTATGCAAGTGCGATAGGAGGTTGTGTTTTACCGATGGTACGGAAAACAGCTTCGCTCTGGATAGACCCCGCGGAATCCCATTGGTAGTATGTCTGCGTGTCTATGGGAGGCCGCATCAGGGTAGGTGTATATGGTCTTAACCTGAGACTTACATCGCTAGTACTTGCGACAATCGGTAAACTTTGGTTTTGGTGGTTGGGGACCTTAACCGGTTCTGTGTACACCTCTTCTGGGTTTATCGAGAATCGTAGTGTACTGGATGTGATGTCGAGATGGAAGTATCACTTCAGACATATGGAGGTGATGATCACGCAGGACACAGAACTAGTACTCTATAAAAGGTTGCAACCGTCGGGACAATATGACCAGGTCAGGATTGTCCGATTTAAAGAGACTAGTTGCTTGATGTCCGATATATGTTTCGTACGGGGCAGACACATTTCCAGCCCCAGGCCTAACATGTGATCATCCGATACTGGTTCGATATACGCAATACTACGGTATACTACGCTTGATATAGATCTTATATTCCTATAAGAATATTTCTGGAGAATTGGGTAGGCATGGCGCTTTGCTAGAAGCCAACCTTGTCTTGTGAATCGGTAAAAACGTAGTACGAGGTACGTACGTGTTCGGATAATCCGACGACCGTATTTACTGCCAACATATCCGGAGATCTCTTGGGTCGCTTCCCGAAGATTCACCAATGACGTATGATTCAAACTCGATTAATCTTGGATTAATTACGGAGAGACTTTATCTTGGATAAAGTACTATACATAGAGAGAGAACGATTAATTTGGAATTAATCGTAAAATTATTATATTCGATATAATAATCGAAATTCGATTTCGACGCGAAATTAAAATTAGATTTTAATTCGGGCAAACGAGTTAATTTAGAATTAATTCGTTAGCGACGTAAATAATAATTTCGCTAGGCGCAATTATTTATTTAAATTCGATTTAATTAACGTCGCGACGTAAGTTCGGTATTTCGGAAATATCGAACCCGAACGCGTGAGTGCACGTGGGCCCACTTTCATTTGGAAACGTGTGGGGCCCACATGACACATGTCATATTATGCATTATTTAACTCTAATGCATTGCATGGAGATAGTGTACAATGCACTCAATGGTTTTGCATGGAAATTGAGTGTTTGACACTCTAAGCCATTGCATGATTTGTGTCATAAGTTTATTATTAATTTAATAAATATTATGGCATAAATATAAATTGATTTTTTGTAACAAAAATCATAGAACTCCTCTCTCTCTCTCACATTGCCGAAACTACATGCAGTTTTGGGCTCTCCATTTCTTCAATTTTTGTGGCAAGATTTGAAGAAGTTGTGCATTCAAAATCACAACAAAGGCTAGCACCTTCAAGGGATCATACAAAGGTGTTATGGGAAACTAATCCTTGAGCTTGGGAGGATCAAACAAAGCTTGGAGCTGCACTTTCCACCTTGGCCGAATTCATCACTGCACAAAGGAGAAGTTTTCATTTCATCAACGCATCGCATTCCGATTTTTGTGAGTATGATTCCGCCATACTTCAATATTGTTCATTCATTTATATATTTTTGCTTGTTCTTGTTGATCTTGGGGCTTGGTAATAGAAACCAACATGGAAACTATCATTATACACCTCTGTTATTGTTTTATCCGGTATCTAAGTTATTACTAGCCTTGGTCTCCTGAATTTCCTTTTTCTCATTTCCTATTTTAATCTATATTTTGAACTCTTGTGTCTAGCTTCTGTCTTTCTATTTGCAGGGGTATCAACTTCGACATTCTCTTGGTTATTCTAACGGTTGTTCTTTGCTTGACTAGTATGTTTCTCTCTGAATATCTATTATAGACTATTTTTCTTTCTTCTAACCTTTACTTAACCCCGATTTCTTTCTCCTTACCACGTCCTGTACTAATCTGAAGACTTTTATATTTCGGTTTCCATTTTTACTTTGCGTATCCATTCGTTTCTAGGAATATTTGAGGTATTTACCAAGTCTTTCTTTGATGTTGATGTCTGTAGAGGGGTTGGGAGGATGGGAATTGGTCATGATGTCTTCTCGGTGGTGGTAGTCTCACTAGCTATACGTGCTGCAGTTGCTTATGTTTCTCATCTATAAACTTATGACTCTGTTGTTTACATGTCTGGTGTTGGCTTCCCCACTAGGGTACTACTACTAGGAACTATCTGAATTTCATGTTTCAACTTTACTACTAATTCATTTTCCAATTATCGATGATACCACTTCTTATTGTGAACCTCCGTAAGGTTCATACTCTCTAACACTCCTATCATACTCCTTCTATTATTCTTTCTTACTAAGTTTTTGCTCTATTACTTGACTTTCTTACTCATCTTAGTTCCTTTAACTCCTTAAATCTTTATTTCCCTGGAAACTCCATCAACTTTGATTACTTAAGACATATTTACTAAGTTTCTTGGTTCGGGTGCTACTCTTTACCTACTCTTTCCTCCTCAATACCATGAGACTCTTTATAAGTTGTTCACCATATTCTTGAGAGTCGTTCTCCCTTGTGTCTTTGTATTTCTAAGTCTTTACTTCTTTAAGAGTTCCATATTTTGACGGTGGCTTCCAGACTAAGCTCATCGTACTGTGGTTTTGTACTATTCTATCTCATGCTTCTTATTTATGTTTCATTGGACTCATCGATTTGGATGTCTAGCCATCTTATGATTCGTCTAACCTGTCAATTGCTCTTCTTTACTTTACTGATCATTATCTTTACCATGCTGTAAGTTGAGGGGTGAGCATATACATTCCATAGGAATCAATGGATACACATTCTGTTTAACACTTAAGCTCGATGATAATCTGGTTAGATATCAATATGCTTATTGGAATTGTGGTTTCTAAAGAAATTTTCGTTCTGCAGGAACCTGGTCGACTACTCCATATCTTGGGGTCCCACAACTATTATCAGTTTTCTATACTATTATCTACTCATTACGTTATCTTTGTGCCTAAATGTACCAAATTTTTCTTGTTTCTCCTTGCGTCCCTCTTACCATTTGGATATCATATTTCTTTACTCTACGTCTTGCTGCTGAGGCTAGCAGTGGTTCATTCTCCTAACTACTTCGTAAATCTTCGCTCTTTATTCTTGCTATAAATCTCAACTTTGGCACTATGTTCTACTGTCCATACTAGTACTCTTGTCACTTTCTAAATATCTCAAACCTCTCGGGTCTTATTCTTTATACTACTACAGATTTCTTCTAACTTGGGCTGATCTGTGGGTTCTACTATATTTGGTCTATTTGTGGACTCCTACTAGTCTTGCAAACCTCGCGCTGACTTGCCTTAATCTTTGGCTATACTGGATTCTCTTCTTTATATCCTCGAAAACTTTCTTAATCTTTTTCTAGGTAACCTGCCTTCCAAGGTCTTTCCATTTCTTAAGATGAACTCTCATCGGCTTCTTACAGTCATCTATATCTATGCTGGTAAGGACTAGGGCAAACATATTATGTCTCGATGAGTTTCGATATCCTCATTCTGGTACTCTATGTCCTGGTAGAGTCTATTTCTCATGTAAAATAGGTATGAGCTAGATTCCATCAGGACAACTTTCTTAACTGGTATCACTAAGTGGTGGTAAACTAAATAGCTCAGGGTCTTCTCTCCATCGAATTTCTTGGTTAGGGCAACTAATCATTTTTTCTGATGTCCTTCATCTTATTTGCGTGTGGGCCAGGGTTTGGAGAATCTAAAATCTCTACATCCTTATGGCATCTCACATCTATTAGAAACCTCCACGACTAATCCTGATTTCTTACTTCTGTTATCATTCTGGCTATTCCTTACTACTCGGGGAACTCACTATCTATATAAGGCACTCTAGGCTTATGAATCTGTTTGAAAGAATTCTCCGATGAGGGAAGTAATCTTATATCTACTAGGCACTCTAGCACTTGCTCGAGTTTTTTCTATTCTCTTTACTACTATAGGTTCTGGTACTTTCTTATTGATCTGATTCTATATCTCTATCTCTTCTTACATCTGGTTGTTTTAGCATCCTTACATCTTTCCTTACTTTTTCTTCTAGCTTTTCCTTTCCACCCCATTGGGTAACTTTTCTTAGAATCTTATTTTCTGGTTTCATATCTCGTCTGTACTTCTGGTAATAGGTCAGAATAACTTCAGAGAAATCCTTAATGTGGATCTAGAGTATAGTTGTTCTCGTAATGGATACTATTCGAATAGTCTGGGAAAGCTTACTAACCTGTCTATAGATCTTGAGGACGTACTCGATGATCATATACTGGAGAGTTAGTGCCCCGCATACAAGAATCCCGTACATACTATGTATATAAGACCCCAACACTCTACCCACTCAATCACTAACTCCCTAGACCATGCTCTGATACCATCTTTGTAACATCCCCGATCTGGGAAATGCTACCGGCAGGGAATAGGCCATATTATTCCCCTGAGCCTCTGACTTTCTGACTGTGAACAATACTGATACTCTTTTCAAATATAATCTCTCATATGGGACCAATACCCAAAACTATGACATAGTACAAAAATAGTTCACATATGACTGAACGTATAAACATCAATTATCTCAATAACTCTATATATGAATTCTCAAACACATCTTTAGTATATAACTATCTGGACTGGATTGGACTTTACTTAAATTGATGTTGTGATATTTTATATTGTACCGCAAGTGTACGGTGTCAAGTTTTAGTAAAAATAAGTTAAGAGTGTCGAACCCACATGGATTGCGTTAACTCGCACTAAATACTACAATTGATAATCCTAACTTTATTTAGAAAATAAATAATAAAGATTTTTATTAAATAAATAAAATATAAAATAGTTATATAGGAGGAACCAATATGATAGAGACACTGGAGTCTGATTTCACCTAGCTATCCCCCATGTATTTTTCATGCCAATTAACTTGTTCAGTTGTATTGTTTATAAGTCAAGAATCCTTATGTATTCACTCCCTCTCCTGAGTAACAGTGAAAATATTATCAATTACAGACTTCGATATCCCTATAAAAATCTAGTAATTAACAACTCATTACGTCTTGTGATACTATGTTAACGACTTCAAATGGACTATATATTCTCCCGAACTCTATAGAACTCCTAGGTCATATTCTCTAGATCTATTCAAAATCCCCTCTCCCGAGTGATAGATCTAAACATGCATCATCTTAATTTGTGGCCAGCAAACAAGAAGCATTAAATTCAAAAGAATATAAATAAACTGAAATATAACTTCATAACAAAACTAACAAACATACAAAGGTTTAAACATCAATTACATCAATCTCCAGAATTAAGGAGTTAGTTCATGACTTAAAGATAAAAATAATAAAAACATGTCATGAATCTAATGGAAATCATTAGAATTCTAAGAAAGAAACAAGAAGATAAAACGTCAATTGAATCCATTCCTTTTCGGATGTCACCGCATTCGTCTCCTCTTGTCGCTCTTCAATCCTCCTCCTTGGATCTCTATAAAAATAAGTGTTTTGTGTTTTGTGCTGTGTATTAGCCTCCTCCTTGAGTTTTGGACGAACTAATATATTTATAAAAGAGCCTTGGGGTCCTTGTGCATGTTAAAACCCTAAAATTAGTGTTTTTGGTCGTTGCAGGGCGCTTGAAAATTGGCGATGTGACGCCAAAACCTCTGGAAATTGTATGCGTTGAATTTGAAGGGCGCATCGCGACGCGTGGAAAAAGTCAGGATATTTGTGTTTTTCGCGTTTCTGCTCTTCTCACATGCTTCTGATGCATCCGAATGGTCCCAAAACACGTATAAATGGCCCAAGATCCATGTATTAATGCTTCCTACAAATAAAACATAAAATAACTACAAAATATATTAAATGATATGGAAACTAACAAAATAGTAAGCTAAGAATGCAGGAATAAGTGGGTATAAATCACACTTATTAAACACCCCCAAACTTAAGATTTTGCTGGTCCCGAGCAAAAGAAAAATAAAACTAAATAAATATATCAAACAAAATAACTAAGCCATTTTCGTAGGGATCACGATAGCATTTAGCATATGAAATAAGCATTTAAACCCCTAGACAACCCTAGTGGACGAGTTATAGTCTGATGAGGGCTTACAGCGACACCCACTAACGTCATTCACACACAATCATGCAAAATATAAAACCAATAAAAAGCAAATAAAATAAAATAATCCCAATAGTTACGCATATTATTGTCCTCAAAGAATGCTTGTAAATGAAATAATAGAACCTTCAAAGTACTCAACTGCCTGACTTAAGTCCAAGTTCTTGAATAAACCATCTAAGCCAGACTCACCGTGTGTGTGTGTGTGTGTAAAGTTTTTATTCACAGCTCGATTTCAAATAAGCCAACTCATTGGTTTCGTCTCAAATATTGAGATCCGATGGGTCAAACCAACCTAGATATCTCAAATTTATTATGCATTTGCCTTTCTTTTCCCAGTATGGTATGATTTTTTTTTTCAAACGTACCTACCTTTTAAGGTAGCATTTCTCCTCATGGTGGTCCTAACAATCGCCCATCGGTAGCTTCATGCTTATCAGTTATAGGTGGTTTCTTTTTCTTATCATACCATACATCATAATATTATCATATTAAGATAGATATCTAAGAAAAGAGTCATTCATCGAAAAAAAATTTCTTCAACTAGTCACTTCGCCAACTACCTAGGTTCTTAGTGCTAAAAACCTATTATTAAGTGCTTACGAGTCTAACCTAGATCATCTACTTAAGGCATCAGATAAAAATCAATTGAGACTTATCGTTTCTAAAACTTCATCTAAAGCAAACAAAATCATCATTAGACTTATGCTTTACTATCAAGAATAAAAATAAAAATTAAAGAAAACTTTTTTTTATAACAGGAACTATCACTACATGCACAAACACCCAAACTTAAAACTTGCATTGTGTGTCTCGTGCTACCTGCATAAATAGCATGCAAAACGAATAAATAAACAAATAGCACACAATAAAAATTAAAAATAAAATTAAAAATAAAGAAGATACTAATAAAACAAATGCAAGGGTTGCCTCCCCGCTAGCACTAAGTTTAACGTCTTCAGCCAGACGCAACAACCCAATTGATCATGGTGGCTTCTTATTTAGTATCCACTGGCTTTTGTGAAATGAAAAAGATAACTTGGTGGGCTATGGCAGTTTATCCATGGATGGTCCTCCAAAATATGTAGATTTTCCCACAGTTTGAAAATCTAGACTGCACATTCAGCAAAATTGACTCGGCCATCTTTTTAACCTTCCAGTGATCATCTTCAAGTGAGCACTGAACCTTCTTTTCCTCTTTTTGTGACCCTTTGGGGACGGTTTCAAGTATAGCTGCGGAGAGTCTTCCTTTATGCATGTTTGCACTATGCTCTCGTAGGTTGCTGAAATACTGATTCACCCTGCGTGTTTGCAACTCTCTTCTCTACTATATCTACCCTGTGATATTTTGCATCACCTTGAGGACTCGGCATGGCTTTGAAAACAATGAAAGTGAATTCTTCATCTTGAGCTCTCATTTTCAATTCACATTTGTTCTATTCTTCCGTTACTGTTTTCTCTTGAAATACCGTTTCTTTTTCTTTACTACCTAAGTCCTGATGAATGTCTTTAATCTATTTTCCACTCCTAAGAGTTATGACTTGACATTGCTCTTTGGGGTTGACTTCAGTATTACTAGGAAACACCCATGTCTGTTGATTGGCCATGGAAGAAACAAGCAGCCCAATTTGCACTTCTAAAGGTTTTATTGTTGCTCCGATAATGCCCATATGTGTTTCGATGTTGTTCAGCCTCGACTCATTCTTCCAAACCTCTATGAAGCTGTAGCTACAAACGTGCTCATGAGGTCTCTAAGGAAGGTTTCTACTCAGCTCTTAGATAGTTGAAGCAATGAGGAGGTTGCAAGGCATTCTCTATATTAGCATATGACAAATTCGGATGATAATAGTTAGGCATAAGACTGCCTCTATAATTGTTGAAGTTTCGATTGATCACATATTGTACTTGCTCAAATCCTGCTCCTCTATTGGGTAAGAGCATTCTATTAGCAGAAGCAGCTTCAATAGACGGTAGGCTCATTTGATTTATCAATGCTGCTAACTGAGTCGTGAGGGATGATACTTGAGCTATCAGTGCAACAATAGGATTTTCCATTGCTTCATTTTCAACTCTTCTTGCACGAAAGAAAATAATATATAACAATAAAAATATAAAATATAAAAGTATAAAAAATAAAAAATAAAAATCAATAATCAAATAATAAAAAAAACAAAAAAAAAATCTATATTAAAGCTGAGGTAACTTGGTAATAGTACTAATGTGAATTAAATAAACAATCCCCGGCAACGGCGCCAAAAACTTGTTGTGATATTTTATATCGTACAGCAAGTGTACGGTGTCAAGTTTTAGTAAAGATAAGTTAAGAGTGTCGAACCCACATGGATTGCGTTAACTCGCACAAAATACTACAATTGATAATCCTAACTTTATTTATAAAAATAAATAATAAAGATTTTTATTAAATAAATAAAATATAAAATAGTTATATAGTATGAACCAATACGATAGAGACTCTGGAGTCTGATTTCACCTAGCTATCTCCCATGTACTGTTCATGCCAATTAACTTGTTCAGTTGTATTGTTTATATGTCAAGAATCCTTATGTATTCACTCCATCTCCCGAGTAACAGTGAAAATATTATCAATTACAGACTTCGATATCCCTATAAAATCTAGTAATTAACAACTCAATACGTCTTGTGATTCTATGTTAACGACTTCAAATGGACTATATATTCTCCTGAACTCTATAGAACTCTTAGGTCATATTCTCTAGATCTATTCAAAATCCCATCTCCCGAGTGATAGATTCTAAACATGCATCATCTTAATTTGTGGCCAGCAAACAAGAAGCATTAAATTCAAAAGAATATAAATAAACTGAAATATAACTTCAGAACAAAACTAACAAACAATACAAAGGTTCAAGCATCAGTTACATCATTCTACATAATTAAGGAGTTAGTTCATGACTTAAAGATAAAAACAATAAAAACATGTCATGAATCTAATGGAAATCATTAGAGTTCTAAGAAAGGAACAAGAAGATAAAACTCGAATTGAATCCCTTTCTCTTCGGATGTCACCGCATTCGTCTCCTCTTGTCGCTCTTCAATCCTCCTCCTTGGATCTCTCTAAAAATAAGTGTTTTGTGTTTTGTGCTGTGCATTAGCCTCCTCCTTGAGTTTTGGACGAACTAATATATTTATAATAGAGCCTTGGGGTCCTTGTGCTTGTTAAAACCCTTAAATTAGTTTTTTTGGTCGCTGCGGGGCGCCGGAAAATTGGCACCGCGGCGCCAAAATCTCTGAAAATTATATGCACATAATTTGAAGGGCGTATCGCGACGCGCGGCAGAAAGTCTGGATATTTGTGTTTTCCGCATTTTTTCTCTTCCCGCTTGCTTCCAATGCGTCCGAATGGTCCCAAAACACGTATAAATGCCCCAAGATTCATGTATTAATGCTTCCTATAAATAAACATAAAAGAATTACAAAATACATTAAATGATATGGAAACTAACAAAATAGTAAGCTAAGAATGCAAGAATAAGTGGGTATAAACCACACTTATCACTTGAATGAACTCAAACTCTGACTGGTGGACTAGACCCTCTAGTGACTGCCATCAGTATCCATCCTCCCGAGCTCGTCCTCCAGGGTCCTGCAAAATAAAACACTGGGAGGGGGTTAGATCGTTTGAATGATCTAACTAAATGGACGATAAATACTGGAATACTAAAATGAAAATGTTTAATTCTAAACCAATATTCTTTCAGAAAACCAAATTATATGAAAATTATTTTGCTTGTTTGAAAAACTCTGAACTATTTTTAGAAAACTTGTCTAGAATTTCTTTTATAAAACTTAACTTTTCATAAATCTGATTTTGAAAGTCTGGTTCCGTATCCTTATGACTGAAAATTTCATTTTGAAAACTGTTTCTGAAATGTCTGTTTTCTGAAAACTGTTTCTAATATCTGATCTTTGAAAACTGTTTTATGAAAATCTGATATCTGAAAATGATCTGTCTCTGAAAAACTCGACCTTTGGGGGGTTACGTATTGTCGTCCCCCCATACGCCTAACTAGAGCCAGAAGTGCAAATCCATGACTTTGGGGCGTTATGTATCGCCGTCCCCCAAAGCATGCCACTCATGTCCGTGAAACTAGTGGTCTTGGGGCGTTACGTATGGCCGTCCCCCAAGCCACTGAACTAGAACTGGGGGTGTAGATCTATGCTACACTCCAAGCTCTGAAACGAGACCCCAATGGAGGTTTCTAACACGTTAGGGTGAAGCCGGACTGATAAAAACTGATTTTTGGGAAACTTTTTGGTCACACGTCGCGACATAAGGTTTTACGCATCGCGACACGCACCATTCGAAAAGCATTTCTGGAAAAATTTCCAGTACGCGTCGCGAATTGGTCATGTGTCGCGACGTGCACATTTCCAGGATCGTTCTTGTGAAATTTCCCTGTACGCGTCACGATGCTGCGGAATCCACATCGCGACGCAAGGCCAAAAACAGGGCCTAACCTCAATTCTTTCATGCCTAATTGCCCATATACACATCTCACACTTCATAATACAAACTTTACTCAAACAGCTTCTTAAACTTCAACATCCATTCTTATTAAACCAACACTCCTGTAGGCATTGCATTTTTACATACTAGCCCAATGATGAGCCTCGTACGGAGGCAGTCTCTTTTAAGTCGCGGGAGTCGCGGGAAGCGGACACCGAAAGGGAAAGTCAGGAATTGACATTTTGTGGATTTTATTCGTTCGTTTTGCTTCGGGTTTTGTCGTCGCATTTTCGTTTCAAAATCATCATTCGCTCGTAACCTTTTCCTCGCTCTTTCTCACACATATTCTCTCTCCCGCTTGTCACCTTCTCCCTGCCACCTTTCACACTTTCAATAATCAAAACCCCACTTTTCACCTTCATTCACAAACAACTTCCATCTCACCCACGTGAATCTCCCCCACTCAAAAATAAAATGCCAACTCCACACAACAACGAAAAAACCAAATCCATCATTTTCAAACCTTATCACTCACCAAAAAGCTCATCAAATTATGCCCATTCTTCTCCCTTTGATCACGGTTCATCACCTCCCTTCATGGTCCACACGGCATCAATCAGACAGCCACTAACGAGAAACCCCATCATCCACCGAAAGTATCCCCATAATTTCCCTTCATCACGCCACATACTGCCACATCCTTTCTCCACTCAGCAACTCCACTAACTTTTCATGCCCAGCGCCTTCACTTTGCTCACCAATTCATGTACCAAGACAGTCAGTAAGCCACCTTCAGCAGCCCATCTCCACGCATATTGCCAGTACAACAGCAGCCTTTGCCCTTCATGCAATAACCTTTGATCACACTCAGCCCACTTGGCACCATGCAGCCTCACGCCTAACCCCCTGCAGAAATAGCCCACCATGCACGTAACTCCCCCCTCATAGCTCACGTTAACTGCCCCTTCTCGGCTCCATGTGATAAACTCTCGGCAGAGGCAGCTCTTGGTCCCTAAGACAGCCCTCACTTGTACCCATCTCTCTCGGCTTCATGAAGCCAACAATTCAGCACTCAGACCTTTCCCTTTAAACGCCCCTAAACCCAAACAACCCTTCTACGTAACAGCCCTAATCTACTCCATCAAACAAACTCAGCAGCTCTCGGCACCATCAATCTTCAAACAAGATCAACAGCCCCTGCAGTACCGAGAACCCTAGCCACTGTCTTCAAACCAAGCAACTCCACGAACCACTTGATCCAGCAACACATCTTCATCTTCTCGGCAGAACTGATCAGCTCGGTACCTCATGCAACCACCAACCGAGCACCGCATGCAGCAGCCACGTGAACCTCCTCTCTTCCTTCATTAACAACAACCATCACTGAACTCAGTACATCACCATCCCTCGCTGGACTCATCATTTGGAACCTCTCGGCAGCCCTCTCTCTCACTGAACCCTCGACTATTCTCAACTAAACCTCAATCATCATCAACTTGGCTCCCTGGATCTTGATCATCCCACGGCATCAACACTGTTCATCATCTTCTTCTCGGCTTCAAGGAGATCAAACAGACCAGTGCATCCACCCTCGGCAAACACACCAACAAAGCACCAAACCTTCACGCCCAAGGACTGGACACAGCCCCTGGACCCTCATGATCATCTCTTGGATCACCAACTGAACTGAACTTCATGGCACCCTTCACTTCTCTTCATCATGATCAACAGCCCTAAGCCAAGCATCTCACGGCTCCATGTGAAAGAACACACAACACGCCACTCCCCCTGACATAGCCTCCTCACTGCCACATAAAGCCTTCCCTGCATAGCCTCCTCACTGCCGCATAATCCCCACAAAACTGCCGTGAATAACTCACTGCCACATAAACCCTAAACCAGCCACTATCCTTCATACTTTTGTCCCCACAAACAGCTAATCTCAAAGCCAAAACACTGCCACCTAGCCTCACAGCCACGTGAAACCCTCTACCCATGCACACATGAATGAACAGCAAACAGCCTCCACAAACTGCCCACGTGACCAAAATTGACGTAAGGATAATTTAAGAGAGAGAATGAGAATTTGAATTAAAAAACAGAGAGAAAAACAGAAGAAAACAGCGAGTGAAAACCTCGAGTGAATCAGAGAAAATGACGAGCGGAAATAACGAGTGAAAACAGAGAACCCGGACAAAACAGCGGAAACAGCGGATCAATGAGAACAATGGAATGATAACCCTTCCGGCACCGTGAAACGCACTCCCGGAAAGCGACTTAAAAGGTAAGACCTGAGGGCACCCTTTGTTATATTTTATTTTGTTACTTTACTGTTACGGACGCGGCGTATTCGGTTGACGTCAGATACGTCTAATCGGGTATGCGAGGTCCTACATTAACAGTGGCCAAGTTACTGGCCCACATGTTTATTTTTGTATTTGTTATGTTATGAAAACTCATTTTTGAAGCATGTAAATTTAAATGTAAGATTTATTTTTATGAATGTGAATTAGGTTGAATTATCATTGTACATGTATGTTAAGAAGTTTTGATTAAAATTGCACAAATCACAAACATTACAAGATGACATAAAGTAAGAGACCATTCCGAACCCAAAGGTTTGAGGTCTTCTCTTGCGAGGGGTGAGTGCGGCCTTAAATCTCATTTTCCCGGCTCACACCGGGTGGCGACTCCATGTTATTTCGAATTCCCGACCGGGCCGCGAGCCCGGAACAGCGTCGCCGATTTCTATTGTCTACAGTCTGGCGACTCCACTGGGGATAGAGAATCGGCCCCGAAATAATGTCTTGTAATGTTTGTGATTTGTGCTTTAATTAATCATGACTACTATGTTTATGCTTGTGTTTTGGACCGTTGTTATTTGGATTTAGTTGGACTCTTTGTCAAAAGATGTGAACTCGTTGGGCCATTTAAACCGGGACAAGTTCATGTCCTTTTGACAATTAGGCCAAAATTTCTAAAATGCCGATGGGCCAGTTTGAGTTTGTGTCTTTTATCATTTGAAGTTATTTAGTTATATTATCGCAAAATGTGAACTTGTTAGGCCTTTTCAACTGGGGCAAGTTTGCACTGCGCAATAGTGTGATTAAATACTTTAAAATGATAACGGGCCAATTAGTGTAAATATTTTATGAGCTTGTTTATTTGCATTGCACACATGTCATGCATACATGCATCATTTTAACCTTTGTGTCTTAAAAGCCATCATAGACTCCCGTTGGGTGGGAAGTAAGAAAGGTTTGTCAAGGAACATCAACAGTATGAGTGAGTCAGTCAACGAAGAATCCCGCCTAGATCAATTGGAAGCCAAGGTAGCCGAAATTGTTAAACAGTTGCAAATTTTGACCAATGTTGTGACTAGTTTGACCGTGCCCTGTATAGCTAGTAATAGAGACTTGTGCAACCAGAATGAAAGGACCATTGGGAAACCTTCAAAGATCGAGCCCACTTCCTCAGAGATTGCTCTGCCAGAAACAAACAACTCTCTCAGCTTGGGTAAACCATTGTCAAGAAAGTGTTTGAAAATTTGAAGATGCAAGGATAATAAGAGTGAAAGGAAGAATGGTGGTTCTACCTCAGAAGTCTGGCACAGACTATCCTGATCAAAATTTCAGTACTAGCCGAAGAAAACCAGATGGCAGACGCATCGGCGACACTAGCCGCGGTTTGGGAAAATCCAGAGAAATTTGATGATGAGACCACTTGTGTTGACAACTGCAAGCAAGCCATTGTATGAGACAGAAATGATATCAGATGTGGAAGCCGGTGGCAGGAAGCCTTGGTATCACGATGTTCAGAGGCATCTGGAACACAAAGAATTATCAGCGGAGTAAGCAGAAAAAGATAGAAGATTGAGAAAAAGGCAGTGAGATTACCAGATTTGGGAGTTCACCGAATTGGTCGACGTAAGCAGATTGAAGCTGCACTTTGCTGGAAAAAAGAACTGAACGGTCACCAAGGGAACATGCAGAAGACCTAACCCAACGGGATAGGAAATACATCCATGCATACACGTAACTTGCATTCTTGTTTTGTGTGTTGTTTTTACAGATTTCAAACAGAGAACCCACAGGGGGCGGCCAAAGACACATAGCGCCAACGAGCACATGAGGATCTAACCCATCATGAACAGGGAGGACCTCTACACTTGCATACGTACACATCACATGTACGTGTTTTATTCTGTTGTTTTGTTTGTGTTTGCAGGTTTCAAAGAAGAAAAAAAAAAGGGAAAACGACAAAGATCAAAAGGTGGCACAAGCACCGAGGACGACATTGAAGCCACCTTGACAGATGGATTTCGGTCATGTCTGGCTGAAGACGATGAATTTAGTGCTAACAGGGAGGCAACCTATACACTTTGTTGCGATTTCTATTTTCGTATTTTTTGTATACATGTTGTGGAATTTCTAATTTTGTGTGTTATTTTTGTAGGTAAAAGCAAAGACGAAGCATGTTAACAGAAAGAATGGTGCTTGGCAATCACAAAGATGGGAGCTAATTCATTAGTGGTGGCAGAGTAAAAGAAGAAATCCTGAAACGCATCCTAATGAACTTATGCCAAGCAAGAGGCGTATTGAGTACACAATTCCTTTGCTTTAATTATTGCTTTGATTTGCCTTCTTTTGTTGTTTTCTGTTATTTTCGTGGACAGGATCCACAACTTTGGACCTTTTAGGACTTCCTTTGTGATTTTCTGTTATTTTCGTGGAAAGAATCCACAACTTTTTGACATCTCACGATTTTCTCTTGTTGTTTTCGCAGACAGGATCCAGTAACCTTTTTGACTTCTGACGACTCTTTTTGTGGTTTAGCTAACATCGTTATTGCAATTATTGTTCACCTCTTTTGCAGGTCCTATAAATTCAGCTCGGCATTGCTCTCCTCAACACGATCAGACATATATCCAAAGTAAGAGAAAAAAAAATGGAAGCAACCTCACAGCAACGATTCAAGAAAATTTGTGTCTTCTGTGGATCTAACCCTGGTAACATACCTAAATTCTTGGAAGCTGCTAAGGAATTGGGGCGAGTCATGGCTGCGAAAAACATGCACTTGGTATATGGCGGTGGCAATCTGGGAATGATGGGAGCTGTTTCAAAAGCCGTTCAAGATGGTGGCGGTCCTGTTTTGGGAATCATCCCGAGACCTTTGGCAGATGAACAGTTAATCGGGCCAACAAATGGAGACAAGCGCATTGTATCAGGTATGTCTGAACGACTCCATGAAATGATTAATACTGCAGATGCATTCATTGCATTACCAGGTGGACTTGGCACATTCGAAGAAATATTTACAGTGGCGTCATGGGCACACCTGAATGTTCACCGGAAGCCCATTGGGCTGCTTAATGTTGAGCACTTCTTCGATTTCCTGTTTGTGTTTCTTGCGGAAGCCAAGAGACATGAATTCGTCACCAAATCTGTGGAAGACATTTTCTTGACTGCAACAAATGCCGAAGAGCTGATTGACCAGATCCTAGCATTTGAACCAAAGCTCGACCCCGTCCTCTCCAAATTGGACTGGACAGACAGTGATCCTAGTAAGAAGCGCAGACTGGACATTGATCTGAATCAGTGATGTCTCCCTGCTGACCAGGTAGTGCAGGCATGAGGCCTATTTGAAAGTTTGTGTTCTATTTTAATTATTGAAAAAAATATGAAAAAAATGATGAAAAAATAAGAAAAAGAAAAAAGAAAAAAGAAAAAAAAAAAAAGAAGAAAAAGAAAAAAAAAAGAATGAGAAATCTTTGCTAATTAGACATATGTCCGGTGATGACATTGAATGCTGTAAGAAGAAACCCTAGAAACAATAAGTGCGAAACACGCTCTCTTCTGGTATTCTGAATGGATTGATCTGAGTTAGACTCACGAGCACCTAATTACGGGATCCTAGCAGTAGAAGCCTGAGTAGTTACCGAGTGACTAGTTGAAGAGATGATGTATTAGTGAATGACCGTTTGCCTGGGTGTCCACACTTGTTTACCGATGCTATGATATATGATATGGTAGGAAATAAAGAAAAAAGTCTCTGAAAAAAAAAGAAAAAAAAATATATAGGCCACCTATAACGATAAGCGTGAAGCTACGATGGGCGAGTATTAGGACCACCATGAGGGAGAATGCTACCTTAAAGGGTAGGTGTGTCAGGAAAAAGAAAAAAGAAGAGTGACAGAATGTCATAAAAATGAAAATGAAAAGAAAGAGACAAAAGAAAAAGATGAAAACCATATCATGTTGAGTATGCCGAAGTAATCACATAATGTGATTAAGACATCCAGGTTGGTTAGACCCACTGGTTCGATTCTCTGAAACGAAATCACCAAGTTGGCTTACTTAATGACTAAGCTGCGAAAGAACCTTAGCACACACACACTAAGAGTCTAGTTCGGATCACCCATTCAGACAATCGAAATTGAGTATATCAAGTACTTTGAAGGTTCTCTGGTTTCGACACGGAACATTCGTTAAGGGCAAAAATATGTCTAGCTATCAAGATTATCTCGTGAGAGGTAATACAATGTGTGAAATAGAATATCATGTCAGCTTGGGGGCGAGGCCCATATAAGCATTAGTCGAGAGCCGAGGCCCATTTCAGTTTCAGTTTTGGGGATGAGTCCCAGGGCTGAGGCCCATATCAGCATCAGGTTGGGGGCGAGACCTTACATCATCAGTGCGAGGGCGAGGCCCATATCACATTGGGGCAAGACCTCGCATCAGTTCAGTATCAGTTTCTGCCGGGTATGGCATTATGAGGGCGAGGCCCACATCAGTTCAGTATCGGTTCTGCCGGGTATGGCATTATGAGGGCGAGGCCCACGTCAGTTCAGATCAGTATCTGCCGGGTAAGGCATTTTGGGAGCGAGACCCACATCATTATTAGTCTTTGTCGAGTATGGCACTCTCAGGGTTGAGGCCCACATCATTATCAACAGTTCAGGGATGAGTCACAAGGCCGAGGCCTACACCACATCTGTTACAATATCAGTTTTTTGGACGATTCCCAGGGTCGAGGCCCACATCAGCATCAGTATCAGTTTCGGGGATGAGTCTCAGGGCCAAGGCCCACATCAGCTTCAGCATCAGTTTTCAGAGATGAGTCACAGGGCCGAGGCCCACATCTGTTTTAGTATCAGTTTTTGGGACGAGTCCCAGGGTCGAGGCCCACATCGGCATCAGTATCAGTTTCGGGGATGAGTCCCAAGGCCGAGGCCCGCATCATCATCAGTATCAGTTTGGGGCGAGGCCCACATCAGTTTCAGTCCTAGGGCCGAGGCCCATATCAGCATCAGCTTGGGGGCGAGGCCCACATCAGCATCAGCCGAGGGCCGAGGCCCATTTCAGTTTCAGTTTGGGGATGAGTCCCAAGGTTGAGGCCCACGTCAGAATCAGTTTTGGGGATGAGTCCTAGGGCGAGGCCCACATCAGTATCAGTTTGGGGGCAAGGCCCATTTCAGTATCAGTTCAGGGTTGAGGCCCACACATCATCAATGTTGGTTTTTGGGGATGCGTCCCAGGGTCGAGGCCCACATCAGTATCAGTTTCGAGAATGAGTCCGATGGTTGAGGCCCACACATCATCAGAAATCCGAGAATGGCAATCCGAGAATGGAACAAGGTTCAAGAATGGCAATCTGAGAATGGAACTTCGAGAATGGACCACATCACAGTAACGGTTCGGGAATGGACCACCATTATCATCAGTTTTTGGGATGCGTCACAGGGTCAAGGACCCCCCACATCATCATCAGTCTGCCAGGTACGACACTCTGGGTATGGAGGTATCAGATCAGTTCAGCCAGGTAAGGCACTCCGGGTATGGGGACATCAGATTATTCTGCCAGGTACGACACTCCGGGTATGGAGATATTAGATCAGTTCAGCCAGGCAGGTACGACACTCCGGGTATGGAGATATCATATCAATTTTGCCAGGTACGGCACTCCGGGTGGGGAAATATTAGATCAGTTTTGCCAGGTATGGCACTCCGGGTATGAAGACATTTCTGCGACACCCTAGGTACGGGGTTAGCACTCAGACATTTGTGGCACTCTAGGTACGGAGGCGTCACTGCTATACCTTAGGTACGGGGTTAGCACTCAGAAATTTGTGGCACTCTAGGTACGGAGGCGTCACCGCAACACCCTAGGTACGGGGTTAGCACTCAGAAATTGTGGCACCCTAGGTACGGGGTTTAGCACGCCGAGAATGGCACTGTGGACTACCGCGACACCCTAGGTACGGGGTTTAGCACGCCGTGAATGGCATTATGACATTGTGGACTACCGCGACACCCTAGGTACGGGGTTTAGCATGCCGAGATTGGCACTGTGGACTATCGCGACACCCTAGGTACGGGGTTTAGCACGCCAGGAATGGCATTATGACATTGTGGACTACCGCGACACCCTAGGTATGGGGTTTAGCACCGAGCCGAGAATGGCACTGTGGACTACCGCGACACCCTAGGTACGGGGGGTTTAGCATGCCGGGAATGGCATTATGACATTGTGGACTACCGCGACACCCTAGGTACGGTTTAGCACGCCGAGAATGGCACTGTGGACTACCGCGACACCCTAGGTACGGGGTTTAGCACGCCGGGAATGACATTATGACATTATGGACTACCGCGACACCCTAGGTACGGGGTTTAGCACGCCTAGAATGACACTATGGACTACCGCGACACCCTAGGTACGGGGTTTAGCACGCCGAGATGGCACATTATCTATTTGGTTCGGAGTAGCAGGCAAACCAGTGGTGGCAGCTGGCGAGCCAGGTAAGTAAAGATGCATTGCACGAACTTTGATAGGATTGTCACTGACACACACTGAACAAATCCCATCAAAGTGGGGGCGACTGTAGGCATTGCATTTTTGCATACTAGCCCAATGGTGAGCTCGTACGGAGGCAGTCTCTTTTAAGTCGCGGGAGTCGCGGGAAGCGGACACCGAAAGGGAAAGTCAGGAATTGACATTTTGTGGATTTTATTCGTTCGTTTTGCTTCGGGTTTTGTCGTCGCATTTTCGTTTCAAAATCATCATTCGCTCGTAACCTTTTCCTCGCTCTTTCTCACACATTAATCTCTCCCGCTTGTCACCTTCTCCCTGCCACCTTTCACACTTTCAATAATCAAAACCCCACTTTTCACCTTCATTCACAAACAACTTCCATCTCACCCACGTGAATCTCCCCCACTCAAAAATAAAATGCCAACTCCACACAACAAACGAAAAAAACCAAATCCATCATTTTCAAACCTTATCACTCACCAAAAAGCTCATCAAATTATGCCCATTCTTCTCCCTTTGATCACGGTTCATCACCTCCCTTCATGGTCCACACGGCATCAATCAGACAGCCACTAACGAGAAACCCCATCATCCACCGAAAGTATCCCCATAATTTCCCTTCATCACGCCACATACTGCCACATCCTTTCTCCACTCAGCAACTCCACTAACTTTTCATGCCCAGCGCCTTCACTTTGCTCACCAATTCATGTACCAAGACAGTCAGTAAGCCACCTTCAGCAGCCCATCTCCACGCATATTGCCAGTACAACAGCAGCCCTTGCCCTTCATGCAATAACCTTTGATCACACTCAGCCCACTTGGCACCATGCAGCCTCACGCCTAACCCCCTGCAGAAATAGCCCACCATGCACGTAACTCCCCCCTCATAGCTCACGTTAACTGCCCCTTCTCGGCTCCATGTGATAAACTCTCGGCAGAGGCAGCTCTTGGTCCCTAAGACAGCCCTCACTTGTACCCATCTCTCTCGGCTTCATGAAGCCAACAATTCAGCACTCAGACCTTTCCCTTTAAACGCCCCTAAACCCAAACAACCCTTCTACGTAACAGCCCTAATCTACTCCATCAAACAAACTCAGCAGCTCTCGGCACCATCAATCTTCAAACAAGATCAACAGCCCCTGCAGTACCGAGAACCCTAGCCACTGTCTTCAAACCAAGCAACTCCACGAACCACTTGATCCAGCAACACATCTTCATATTCTCGGCAGAACTGATCAGCTCGGTACCTCATACAACCACCAACCGAGCACCGCATGCAGCAGCCACGTGAACCTCCTCTCTTCCTTCATTAACAACAACCATCACTGAACTCAGTACATCACCATCCCTCGCTGGACTCATCATTTGGAACCTCTCGGCAGCCCTCTCTCTCACTGAACCCTCGACTATTCTCAACTAAACCTCAATCATCATCAACTTGGCTCCCTGGATCTTGATCATCCCACGGCATCAACACTGTTCATCATCTTCTTCTCGGCTTCAAGGAGATCAAACAGACCAGTGCATCCACTCTCGGCAAACACACCAACAGAGCACCAAACCTTCACGCCCAAGGACTGGACACAGCCCCTGGACCCTCATGATCATCTCTTGGATCACCAACTGAACTGAACTTCATGGCACCTTCACTTCTCTTCATCATGATCAACAGCCCTAAGCCAAGCATCTCACGGCTCCATGTGAAAGAACACACAACACGCCACTCCCCCTGACATAGCCTCCTCACTGCCGCATAAAGCCTTCCCTGCATAGCCTCCTCACTGCCGCATAATCCCCACAAAACTGCCGTGAATAACTCACTGCCACATAAACCCTAAACCAGCCACTATCCTTCATACTTTTGTCCCCACAAACAGCTAATCTCAAAGCCAAAACACTGCCACCTAGCCTCACAGCCACGTGAAACCCTCTACCCATGCACACATGAATGAACAGCAAACAGCCTCCACAAACTGCCCACATGACCAAAATTGACGTAAGGATAATTTAAGAGAGAGAATGAGAATTTGAATTAAAAAACAGAGAGAAAAACATAAGAAAACAGCGAGTGAAAACCTCGAGTGAATCAGAGAAAATGACGAGCGGAAATAACGAGTGAAAATAGAGAACCCGGACAAAACAGCGGAAACAGCGGATCAGTGAGAACAATGGAATGATAACCCTTCCGGCACCGTGAAACGCACTCCCGGAAAGCGACTTAAAAGGTAAGACCTGAGGGCACCCTTTGTTATATTTTATTTTGTTGTTCCGGACACGGCGTATTCGGTTGACGTGGAATACGTCCAACCGGGCATGTGAGGTCCAACATTGAGAACGGCCAAATTCCTTGGCCACATGTTTATTTTTGCATGTATATACATGTATGTTGAGTAGACTTGGTTAATATTGCACAAATCCATTTATTACAAACGACATAAGTAAGGGACCATTCCGAACCCAACGGTTTGAGGTCTTCCCTTGCGAGGGGTGAGTGCGGCCTTAAATCTTTATCCCGGTTCACACCGGGTGGCGACTCCATGTTATTTCGAATTCCCGACCGGGCCGCGAGCCCGGAACAGCGTCGCCGATTTCTATTGTCTACAACTCCATAATCAAATTTTACTTCTTAATTTCATAACTTTATTAGCTCAACATTGTGGATTTTCAATCATTTAGATATTTCTCAATACAATCAACTTCCATGCCTATTTCTCTACCAAATACAATCTCTAATATGTTACCATCATTATCATAACTTCATACCATCTAAATTTCAAAATCCAAAATTTGGGTCAAAAGATCTCACCTCATTTTATTGGATTTGCATCCTCCTACAAGTCCCTCATTGTTGTTCCTTCTTCCTTCTTACTTGATGAATGGGTATTACCCATTACTTCTTTCTTTTCTTCTTTTTCTATTTTCCCTCATATTTCTTCTCTCTTTTCTTCTTTTTCTAATTTTGTGAAACATTGAATAGTAACCTCCTTATATACTAGGGCTTATTGATATTTGGAAAAATGTAGAAAAGTGTAGAAATGTGGAGAAAATTTGAGATTATTCTAGATAGGTCTGTGGCACTATTCATCCAGAATTTTGACTTACGTTTTTTACCTGTTTCTGGTTTGATTTTGAAAAAATGTTCAACGTTAGGTCTCGATCTCAACTTTCCGTCAATATAAAATTCATTAAAATCGGAGTTCATATGAGAAAATTATGGCCTAAATACCATAGACTGTCCGGAGTGAAACATCATACAATTATGTATCAGAACTTCGAGGAATATCGATTGTCTCCAAGATCGCCTCATGAGTGTATATGTGTTCAACATAAATTATATTATGAATATTCATCCCAGAATAAAATAGTAGTCGAGATTTCTGGTCGACGGGATTACCGGTCGTTACATGGATCTGTTAGGTTTTCCTTTGATTTGACATAATCGATCGAAATTATGCCATTTGAGAGCAGTTATCGTATGGTATTATGTCTATGACGTATGTGTCGAGACTTACCATTATACATTGTATTTTGGGCTCTCACAATAGTCGATTGACTATCACAATGTATGCCTATCACTAGCACTGGTTTGGGCCAATTAGGAATATCCTCTAAGAAATTTCGAAGCTATTCCACTTCTTCCACTGTTTTGTCTAATGCTATGAATTCTGATTCCATAGTAGACCGAGCAATACATGTTTGCCTTGAGGATTTTCATGACACAGCTGCACTCTAAAGTGTGAAAACAAATCCACTCGTAGATTTGGAATCCATTGTATCAGATATCCAGTTAGCAGGATATCTCGTATAATACAAACTATATTTTGAAGTTTCTCTTAGATACCTCAAAACTCTTACTATGGATTTCCAGTGGTTATGTCCTGGATTGCTCGTATATCCGCTAAGCCTGTTTACAGCTTGAGCGATATCAGGTCGTGTGCAATTTGTGAGATATATCAGACTTCCGATGATTCTTGAATATTCTAATTGCGATACGCTTGAGCCAGTATTCATTGATAAATGAAGAGTTAGGTCTACATGCGTTATAACCATATTTAGATCTCCTTTATTATATTTCTCAAGTATCTTCTCAACATAGTGAGTCTGAGATAATATATACCACTCTGATGTTCTAGAAATCTTAATTCCTAAGATCACATCAGCTACTCCTAAATCTTTTATATCAAATTTGCTTGTTAATACTTTTTTGTTAGATTGAATAATCTCATGATTACTACCAATTATCAGCATATCGTCTACATAGAGACACATAATGACATATCATTTTTGAGTTGTTTTGGTTTATACACACTTATTACACTCATTGATTTTTAACCCACTAGAGAACATCTCTTTGTCAAATTTTTCATGCCATTGTTTAGGTGCTTGTTTTAATCTGTATAAGGATTTTACAAGTTTGCACACTATCTGTTCTTGTCCAGGAACATTGAAACCTTCTAGTTGTTCAATGTAATTCTCTTCATCTAGTTCACTATTTAAGAATGTCGTCTTTACATCCATTTGATGTATTTCAAGACCAGATATAGCTCTTATGGTTATAAGCATTCTTATTGACGTGATATGAGTCACTGGTGAATAGGTATCAAAGTAATCAAGGCCTTCTTTTTGTCTATAACCTTTTATGACAAGTCTTGTCTTGTATTTATCTATTGATCCATCTAGTTTCATCTTCCATTTGAATATCCATTTGTAGCCCAGTGGCTTACAACCTGGAGGAAGATCAACCGACTCCCAAGTATAGTTTTGTAGGATGAAATCAATTTCACTATTTATAGCCTCTTTCCAGAAAGGTGCCTCTGATGAAGACATTGCTTCTTTATAGCTTTGAGGCTCATTTTCTAACAAGTATGTCAGAAAATCGGGTCCTAATGACTTATACGTTCTAGCTCTTTTGCTATGTCTAGCTTCAATTGCCTCAACATTTTCATGTTGATCTAACTCTTGGTCAACCTGATCACTGTCTTTGACAGTGTCAATAGTTCTTTTGAGAGACTCTGTTTTTTGTCTTTCCTTTGCCATATGACCATTTTTTCCACAGTTATAACACTTCCTTTTGAACTTATTATTTTCTTGGGAAGAATCAGCTCCACTGTTCTTTCTCTTTTTGCTACTCTTTCCACCTTCGACGATATTGGCCTTAGACTCCATGGTCTTGTAGCTGGACTTCTCGGACTTCCTGTTGTCCTCTTCGATCCTCAATTGAACTCCAAGGTCTTCAAGACCCATCTACTTCTTTTTGTGTTTCAGATAGCTCCTGAAGTCCTTCCATGATGGAGGTAACTTTTCAATGATTGTGGCAACTTGAAACGTCTCGCAGAGTTTCATTCCTTCATCCAATATTTCATGAATGATCAATTGTAGTTCACCCAACTGAGACATTACCGTTCTTGAATCTACAATTTTGTAGTCCATAAACCTACCCACGACAAATTTCTTTTGCCCAACATCCTCGATTTTGTACTTCTTCTAGAGAGATTCCCATAGAATCTTCGCAGAAGTCATGCCTTGGTACACATTGTACATGGTATTGTCAAGTCCTCCCAAAAGGTAGTTCTTGCACAAGAAATCGTCTGACGACCATGTCTCTTCTCGCAGTTGCTTGGCTGTTTCCTTTTCTCCCTCCACAGGATCCGGAGGATCTTTGAGGTACTTAGCCAACTGCAGCATTTTTAGGTAGAACAACATTTTGCTCTGCCATTGTTTAAAATTTGCTCCACCAAACTTTTCCGGTTTTTCTCCATGAGCGACCGGTACTGCGATATTTCTGCTAGCCATGTGTAACTAGAAAAACCAACAGCAATCAATAAGTCTACAAAAGACAGATTGCACAACGATCAAATAAATATCTTATTTAAATGATATACTAAGATTCCACTCGTTGTTATGTTAGACAATAGTACCAAATAACACAAGTCTTTGAATTTACGACTAAGGTTTCTTATGATAAGTAAATAAAGGAATATTCTGAGATGACGAGGGGGGTTCGGAGTAACCACTTAAATCCCTGCCCAAACACTTTCTCAATAGAATATCTTAGACATTAAAACTTAGTATGACACTTCAATTCACAATTCAGTAAGTGTAGAATTATATTTGTATATGTGTATAAATCAATCAAGCTTGGACGGAAATATGTGTGTAAGATTACACTTTTAATTCTCAACCAAGTATGCAACACACAATTAAATTTCAACTTTATCACTATGTGTATGCTTGTGATAATTGAAAACTCTAATATTAACTTAAATCTATACTACCAAGTTCATTTTAATATAGTGTATTATTTTACTAAGTTAATATTATAATAATATAAATTAATCTAAGTCTATTTTAATCTAAAATTAATTCCAGGATTAATTTCATTAGTGTCCCGTTCGTTTCTTCGTTCGAATGAAACTTTCCAGTCAGTTAACGTTCATGCAGCGTTCGTAAATGCGTTCGAACGAAGTGTTCCAGAGAGTTCACGTTCACGTTACGTTCGTAAACACGTTCGAACGGAGTGTTCCAGAGAGTTTATGTTCATGTTGCGTTTGGAGACGCGTTTGAACTTTCTTTGGCAGAAGACTTGCGTTTGAGTTGCGTTTGAAGACGCGTTCGAACGAGATTATGAAAATCAAAATTTTTGCCTACGCGTTCGTCTAGCGTTCGAACGCCCTTGTGTATTTTTGATGCACATAATATATTTTTCCAGAAAAATGGCTATTAACTCATGTAAATTCTCATCTAACAACACTTAAAGTAATAAGTTCTTAAGATTGTGGTTATAATAATAGTCTCATTAAACAAAATTAACATGCATAAAATAAATCTTAATCATTCAAAACCAGAACTAAATAATGGAATCATACCAAATTAAATATAAACCATAAAATTTAGTAAAAACTTGGAAAATATAGAAGATGATGAAACTTAAACTCCAAGTCGAGTTGCCTCTGTCCTTAAGAACTTATTAGCCCCGCATCGGTGCTATACGGATGGTTTTGTGGCTAACGTTCTCCCATGATTACTTGGATTCCTCTTGGAAAATGGGCACTTCTTTAACAAGATCTTGAACAAAGACAATGGTGGAAACTTCTTTTACTTAAAAGACTCTATAAGACAAATGAATGAGACTTGTAATTTTCTGGATATGATGGAATTAATATAAGGCTCCTTTATATACGCATGAAAGGGTGCCTTTGAGGGCACCCTTTGGTTTGTGGTGTAACCCTCCTAAGGGTTAAACCCAATTCTTTATACCTTTTGGAGCCTAGAGGTGTGTTCTTCCAATTTGAGTGGACCATGTCCTTACATGTTTGTGTCTTTCCCATAGGGCACTACTCAAGGGACATGACCTTCATTCATCCATACTCTATATTTAGAGAATTTACAATAATATCCTAATTTTCAAAGGAATAAAGAATTTGTAAGGAAACAAGCCAATTTGAACCCTAACAATAAAAGAAACAATCCAAAACTACCTCAATAGGAGGATTCCTAATAAGGAAAACTAAATAAGCAACCCTAATATGCTCTACAAATAAAAATACGATCAATTGTTTGACTCTGATGCACATGTGTCCAAATGTCTAGGAAATTCTATATTTTTCGTTTTACCATGTATGTCGCACCTTGAGCTGTTCGAGTTGGGCCAAAAAAAAATCGAGTCACCAGGAAGCTCCAAGGAAGTTAATTATTCCACATACCTAGATATACATATGGTTGGATTACGATTTCCAACCGTAACTGAACTTTACGATTTACGGTTCAGCCTTGGCTAAAGACTGAACCATAATTTTTTATAAAATAAAATAATTTAAAGTATTATAAAAAAATTGAAGATATACTACAACCATGCATTGTTGATTGACAGAAAAATAGAAAATGTAAAATTAATTTATTTATTGTGTAACATCCCAGAATTTAAACATGTCTGTTATGGTCATACAAGTCATGCATGTGATGTTCCGTGTCCATGTAGGGTCTTTAAGTATAGAACGATCCGTACAAGTCTAGTGCAGTCATCATGTAGAGAGTTAGAAAATTTCAGCATTTCACGTTACTGTCGGGTTCGTTCCAGCGTATGAATGCATCCAGCTTTTGCATTTGACATGCGTTCTCTAGGTTGTTCGAATGCAACCTTACAGAAGGCCGGCATTCGTGTAGCGTGCGTCAGGCATTCAAACTCGGCCAGGCAGAATGCTCAGTGCGTGTGGCATTCAAAGGGAGTTCGACCGACCCTGTAATTTTTAGACAGAAAATTTTAGATTTTTGGCCCATTATAAATATCCACGTTAAGATATTTTCTTCATTTTCTATTTCTCCCTCTCACGATCTTCATCCCCCTCCATTTTAGCTTGTCAAAATCAAGCCAGAAGCTTGAATGTCATGCATCCTTAAGCATGAAATAAGTCAAGTAAGCTTCACAATCTCATTTTCATTATTTATTTTTATATTTGGTCATGGATTTTCGAAACCCATGTGTGACCCATGTATGATTCTCATGATTTTGCATGATTATATTGATAATCATGCTTTGATAAGAGCTTAATAACATATTATGTACATGGATTAAGTTGAATCACATTATATATTATGGATTGAAGTGTAACATCCCCGCTCCGGAGATGCTACCGGTAGGGAATAGGCTGTCATATCCCCCTGAGCCTCTGACTCTCTGACAACTACTAATCTCATTTCAAATATAAGCACATGCATGAGACCATTACCCAACTCAACAAAATAAATTCACAATACTTTTCATACTAACTGCTCAATTGCACAACATATTTCAACTCTAACAGTGAACATTTATAATACATTACATATGCAATCATTACTATACAACATGTACGTTACATGACTTTCCCTGACTCTGACTGAACTAAACTATGTCTCTGACTTGACCTAGTGGACCGAACACCCTGGTGACTGCCATCAGTATCCATCATCTCGAGTTCATCCTTCGGGTAACCTATAAAATAAAGAACTAAGAGTGGGGGGTTAGATCGTTTGACAATTTTAAGCGGAAACTGAAATACTTATAAAAATATTAATTTTCTATAATCGAAAATATTTCTGGAAAAACTGAATCTTTCTGAAAGCTTTTCTCAAATCTCTCTTTCTGAAACTTTTTTTAGGAAACTTCTTTCTTTTTGAAAACAACTATTTTTCATAAAACTATTTCTCTGGAAAACTTTCATTAGACTCATTTTTCTTAAAATCACATCTCTGAAAATCTTATTTCTGAAAATATATCTTTGAAAACCTGTTTTCTGAAAGTCTGTATCTGAGTGTCTGCTGAAAACCTGAAGCATGAGGGCACTACATATCACCGTCCCCCCAATAGCCTAATTAGAGCCAAGTGTGCAAATACATGACATTGGGGTGTTACGTATCATCGTCCCCCAATGTATGTCACTATCATGTCCCTGAAACTTGGGTATAAGGGAATTATGTATCGCCGTCCCCCTAGCCATGAAATCTGGTGGTCTTGGGATGTTACGTATCGTCGTCCCCCAAGCCATAAATCTGGAGCCGAGGGTACGAATCTATGCTACCCTCCAGACTCTGAATATAGGTCTAGGGGCATATGTCATCCATAGTCCTGAATTGTGTGTGCACACGTTATTTGAATCCGTCAATTCCATATCTGAGTTAAGTTACATACTGAGGTGGGTTTTCCCTCATACCTCGAAATCATAAAATCATGCTTTTGTAATCATTATTTTTCTAAATCATTTCTCAAAGCATTCTTAATCAAAATATATTTAAAAGTAAACTTGGCTAACGCCCTAAATGCGTAAAAGTAAGTTTGATATTTAAAAATATTTTAATGAAAAATCAACTTAAGGAAAGAGTATCCACTCATAAATTTAGAGTCCCGCTAGCATTACTTCACTTCACCAAAGGAATTTGTGGTTCCTGCTATGATCTTTAATGGGTAACTTAATTAGAATACAAATCGTGGAATATACCTCGAAACTATTATCAGTATGTGATGTTCTTATATTTATGACAAGATATATTTCGTGTATATAAGATGATATGAAATCTTTCGGGTGGTCTCTAATATCCTAAGTTGAAACTGAATGGCTAAAATTATCCTGAGAAATGGTCATGCGTCGCGACGCCAATCATTGCGTGTCTCTATGCTCACATAGGTAAGGTTAAGATAGAAGGTTTACCCTGTATCACTTAGCGATATCGAGCTTTGCGTTTCGCGATGCTCACTCGAACAGGCTGAGACAAAGACTTCCTCTTTTTAATGTCACGACGTCGAGCTTTACGTGTCGCGACGCTCAGTCCATAAAATCAAACTAGAGACCATCTTCTTGGTACTCGTCCGACGCTAACCTATTGGCGTCACGACGCAAGTCTGTTTTCAGGGCCATCACCAACACTTCAATGCCTAACTTGCCCAAATGCACTCCCAATACCCTCATACTATAATTCTCACACAAGTATTTATTTTAAACTTCAACATTCATGTATGCTATATCAATATTCCCCCACCAAAACAACTCATCAACTATGTACATCTTAACTTCACTCTATATCTAAACTTTATAATCTTGATCATTTTTTAATAAAATCAATTTCTTAACTCACTAACCACCTTCATGAAACTACAAGCATGTCAACAAAACTACCATTACATTATTTAATCAAAACTCCATAACTTATATTTTGGGTCAAGATTCTTTACCTCTGTTGGGTTTCTATTAAGTCCTAAGGATCAATTCAAGCATAAAACATGTGTGAATACTACAATGAAGAATGGCGGAATCATACTTACATGTTGGACAGTTATGACTCATAGCATCACTATTTGTACATATCATGGTGTTGTTGTACAAATTAACTATGTGACAAAGGAGATTGCTCTCTTATCATTTGTGATTAGATCACCTTAGATGTATAAATGATAGGAGGTCCCTATGATTAGTTCCTGGATTGAGAATGATATGAGACAATATCAGTTCACGAAGGATTAATCATTAAATATCCCTAGTCAGAGTATTATCGAGATTGGACATCGGTAATGCGTAAAAGACTAGTATTGCACTTGTGCACGTTGTGAGGGCATAACATGCATAGTTCTCATATATTTAAGTATTGGATACTTATGAAAGTGCGGTAGGAGGTTGTGTTTTACCGATGGTACGGAAAACAGCTTCGCTCTGGATAGACCCCATCGGAATCCTATTGGTAGTATGACTGTGTGTCTATGGGAGTCCGAAATCAGGGTAGGTGTATTTGGTCTTAATCTGAGACTTCCACCGCTAATACTTGCGACAATCAATATACTTTGGTTGCGGTCGTCCAAGGCTTTAACAGTTATGTGTACACCAATGCTAGGTATATTGAGAATCGTAGAGTATTGGGTGTGATGTCAAGACAGAAGTATCACTCCAGTAATAATGGAGATGATGTCACGTAGGATACGGTATTAGTACTCTTAAGTGCTGCAGCCATCGGGTTATTATGACAAGGTCATATATATCTGATTACAAAGACTAGTTACCAGACATCCGACATGTGCTTCGTACGGGGCAGACACAGTTCCAGCCCCAGGCCTAGCATGTGACATCCGATACTGGATCGCAATACGCAATACTACGTATACTACGCCTGACATAGATTATATATTCCAGTAAGAATATTTCTGGACAATTAGGTAGGCATGGTGCTTTGCTAGAAGCCAACCATGTCTTGTAAATCGATAAGCACGTGGTACGAGGTACGCACGTATTCGGATAATCCGATGACCGTATTTACTGCCAACATATCCAGGGATCTCTTGGGTCGCTTCCCAAAGATTCACCGATGACAGTTGATTCGAATTAGAATTAATCTGGGATTAATTAAGAGAGAGAAAATTAATCTAGGATTAATTGAGGTATTATTTAATCTGGGATTAAATGTGTTCGGAAGAGAGAGAACGCGATTAATTTGGAATTAATCGGTAAAATAAATTTAATAGTTAAATTTGATTTTTCTATTTAATTTATTCGTATGGGCTAAAATTAATATATCGGATATATTAATATGAATTGGATTTCATTACGAAATTAAAGTTGGACTTTAATGTTAACGAACGAATTAATTCATAATTAATTCGTAAACGACGTTCGTAATATATTTGCGAGGCATCGTTATTTAATTAAATTAGATTTAATTATTTAGCGACGAAAGTCCGTTTAATCGGATTAAAGGGATCCGAGTCGCAGCAAATGTTCGTAGAGACATTTTGAATTTTGAATTCAAAATGGTGGGGCCCACTTCACACATGTCACACATGTGAAGTGGTGGTTGGAAAGTGGTTGGCATTTATGCCAAAAGCACTTACTTTCCAACCACTTGGTTTTAGGTGAAACCAAAAACCCCAACTACATGGTTTTGGGTAAAAGGGTAAAACCTTTTAACAAAAGCAAAAAAAGCCTTCTCTCTCTCACTTCACTTGTAACACATTTTGACACAAAGAAACCCTAATACACACCATGATGGGTGTGAATATGCTTCCTCCATCTCTTTGATTTTGTTGCAAAATCAACAAAGCTAGCACTTCAAGGGATCAACTAAGGTGATAGGGAAACAACTTCAAGAGTTGGAATCAACAAAGGAAGGATCTTGGAGATCTTCTTCTCAAATTTTTAAAAGCTCAAATCCATTCAATGTAAGTAATTCCGCAACTTATTTTGAATTTATGAACACCTTTTCTTTCTTATTAGATCCTTGGCATGTTCTAGGAACAATAACAATGGTATCAGAGCTAATTTTAAGCATTAAAATTTTAGGGTTCATAAGACTAAAATTTGAGGCTTTTATGTTTTGAACATGATTCTTTAAAATTGATGCTTTGAGCATGCTTAGAATATGATAACTTAGAGTTATGCATGATTAGATTTGAAATAAATTGATTGGATCAAAAATTAAAAAAAAATCCCACCTTGGCCGAATTCATTGTAGCAGTGGACTGCGCATTAATTTTTTTTTTGTAACATGAAATAATGTGTTTAAATGCATGTTTAAATGTTGATTGTTGGTTTGATTGGATTGGAATCAAAGTCAATAATGTTTATGTTATAATCAAATAGCATGTTGAGCATGAAATGATGAATTTTGGATTCAATTTGTGTTGAGCATGAAATGATGATTTTTGGCTTCAATTTGTGTTAAGGATAAATTGATGGATTTAGCATGATTAATTAAGTTAATTGGTATTTTGGAAATATTGAGTTTAATTAATTAATCATGGCTAATACACTTTAATTAAAATAATTGTGATGTTTGGAATATTATAATTATGTTAATAAGCCTTTAATTATGAATTGGGCTAAAAGTGTGTATTTGGGCTTAATGGGCTTGGTTTGACCAAGTTTGGTTTTGGACTTTTGGAATAGATCCAATTGGGCCCAAAACCAATTCCATAAAGTCCAAATACATCATTTGGCCCTTTAAAGAATTTAATTGGGCCTAATGGGCCTAAATTGATTTGTTGGCAATATGGTGATTCCTATTGGGCCTTGGCATTTTGGGTTTGACCCATTATGGCCAAAGCCCATGCCTTAAGAATTAATTAAAAGCCCATTGGACTTTAATTAAAATGACATTGGATGTTATTGGGCCTTTGAGACCCATTAAGATTGGATTTGGAATCCAAGTCTTTAAGGCTTATAAGTAAGTGTAAATATTTAATTTGGAATTAAATTTGGAATTAGTATTGAATACAAATAAATTGGATTTAAAGTTGTAGTTCAATATAATTCAAGAATACTTACTTTGAGTATTTATTCTTAAACGAGTTTGACTCACGCAAATCAAATCGTTGTTTGAACATTGGATGGTCATTAATTCAAAGATTAATTAATTGGATTAGATTGATTGAATAACATGATTTGTATGAATACATGAATGTATTGCATGAATAATGTGTATCGGATGGATATTAGAAGGGTGAGGGCAATTTTGGAAATTGTAATAAATTTAGAATTTATTTAAATTGGACATGCGTGTCAAGCCTTTTATCTCTTTATTCTTTGTATTTCTCTCTCACTAATTCCTATCAATATAAATGAGGTTTCTTTATTGTATTATATATTTGGGTAGAAGTTAGAATAGTTCTAGCCGGGGAGAGGAAATGAGTGATTTGTTCTAGGAACAATTTGTGAGATATCCATCCGCATATCATTATTAATTTATTTATTTATCGCGCCTTATTATGCTCTTAGAATGCATGCTTAAGGGTGTACGATGAGACCTAATTAAAGATAATAAATTGGTTGCCAATTTGCACGCGAAAAACCCTCAAAACATATTAAGCGTTTTTCCTTCCATTGAGTGATTCTTACTTAAGATCCAAAGTTGGCATTGGTTTGTTGGCCAAAGTCAAGACCTTTGTCAATTGCGGATGTGTTTGAATCATGAGAGTTTTGTTCCATATCAGTGTCTTGTCCAAGTCGTGATTTTTTGGCCAAAGTCAAGATCATTTCTTGTCCATCGACATTGATTACGAAGCTTTCCATGTCAATGGGTTCCGCTTAACTGGGATCATTAAGTTATTTGTGCCAAAGCCAAGGCTTAGTTGATTCAGAGGAAAAAGGTTAGGCAATATATTGGATATATTGGCATATATAAGATATATGTTTCGGACTTGGATGTCCACCTACTGGATCTAGGAATTGGATGGGATCCAATTGATCTTAGAGATCTACCTAGTTAAGTATCATACAATTTGTTGGCAAAAGTCAAGATTGTGTTTTATTTAACGGGATCCTAGCCCACTAGGAAACTAGGTTTCTCGAGTACTTGACAGAGGGTTAGAGGCTCGCCGAAAAATAGTGGGAGGCAGTATTAGATTTGCAATATTCGTTTAGTTACTTGCCATACGCGCTCAATCAAATATCATTCGTCAAATAAATTATATATTAGTTGGACTAATATTTATTGTTGTTTTAATAAAACAGTTGGACAATATTCAAACTAATTCATTTATAGTTGATTATATAATTGGATTATAGTAATCAATATATTTGAATTGTACCCTTCATTCATAGTTGATTATATAATTGGATTATAGTAATCAATATATTTGAATTTTACCGATCATTTATAGTTGATTATATAATTGGATTATAGTAATCAATATATTTGAATTTTACCGATCATTTATAGTTGATTATTTAATTGGATTATAGTAATCAATATATATTTGATTTTAACCAATAAAATTGTAATCAGTTATATAGTTAGACTATAATAATCATTACATTAGATTGTACCCGAAATCGTTGATTGGATAGTTAGACTATTGGAATCAAGATAACTTAAAGATTAGTGTTTAAAACATAATCCTGGGTGAAAATGTGTTTAAACAACTTTAATTTTTCAAATTGGGAATACAATTTCAGGATGGTCCTGGAAACTAATAAGTTACTTTATTTGATAAAATAACATATTAGGTCTAAGCCCAGAGTTAAGCAAATAGTAGAGCATGATCTTTGGAAGATTCATGTGATGATAACTTTAGTGCTTAATCCATTAAGCTTGCCAATAGACTCCTTAATTTCCTAATCAGAACTAAGGATTAGATCCTTAAAGTATGATAATGAAATTGAAGGATCTTCATAGATTTATTCTTAGATCTTAGAAGCATTAATTGCAATAGATAAACTCTTGGAGAGTTAATGGCTATGCTCAAGGAGCCTAGGCCAAGGTTTGCAATAAGGCAAGAAGCGCAAGGCGTATCTTACTTCGATATCCCATAAGGCCAAGGCTTGGCCAAAGACTTCTGAAATATTGAAAAAGGGCAAAGGTAAAATCATTATAATCTTCTAGGAAGATAAAGGACATATCCCAAAATGTCTGTCTAAATTGTGGCAAACAGAGTCATTGAAGCGTGACAGCCGTATGGACAAAACAGACATAAAGGAATTGAAGACGAGCAAGGCTCTGACTTCAAATATGTTTGTCATAAAAGTGTACACTACTAGTAATAAAATTGGATTTTAAATACTAAGTGTGATACATAAGTATGCATGATGTGCAGAATCTGCTATGAGCAGGATACTGACTTCAATTGAGATTAATCTGCGAATCAAAAACGGGACGAAAGTCGCTGTTTTACCGTAGATACCTAAGTTTAGGAACTACCCTTCGGGTGTGTACTTAAATTAGGAAACTGTTATAATGTAACTAGTTTGACTAGAAACATTATCTCTATATCGAGTATAACTCGTTGCGAGTATACCTTTATATTCTAGAACACTAAAGTGTTTTATTTTATAAAGATGATATTGAGATAAACACATTAGATGTGAATAACAGTATTTATATTTTGAATATGAATAAATCTCAAACATATAATATGACAAACAAGTAGCTTAAACTGATTTGATCAGATAAGACTTATTTGTGGCAGTGTTGTCTGGGACACATTAAACAAGACTCGTATATCCACACTTTTGAAGAGTGGATACTATGACAGATTTGATTCCATTCAAATAAAGTCTACAAATCTAGTTTATTAGGCAAAGTGCCTATAACACCTTTACTTGGTGAAAGTGTAAATGCCGCCGATCTATTAGCCCTTGTTCATAGTGACGTATGCGGGCCCATGTCTAGCTAGGCTAGATGTGGATATGAATATTTCGTGACCTTATGGATGTGGCGTCGCGTTATGGTTATGTGTCTCTTATGAAACACAAATTAGAAACTTTTAAAGTTTCGACACGAAATAGACAAACAGATCGGCTATAGTATTATACCGTCACGGTAAGACCGAGATGGAAAATACTTAAGCAATAAGTTTCTTGTATACTTGAAAGAGTATAGTGTTCTTTTAATGAGGACTCCTCCCGAACACGTCAATATGACAGTGTGTCCGAACGGGATAAACCGAATTTTGTTGGACATGATAAGGTCAATCACGAGTCGCTCTGAGCTACCATTTCCTTCAGCGGATAAGCATAAATAGTGCAAAACTTATTTAGAATAAGGTTTCATAAAAATCTGTTTGACAGATTACATATTAGATATGAACGGGAAAGAAACCGGGTTTCTCATTCCTAATAATTTGGGTATGCTGGGCATATGTTTGGATGATACCAAACTAGAACCCAAATTGGATAAGTGCCAAATTGTGGGTTTTCTTAAAGAAACCAATGTATAGTACTTATACAACCCACTAAGAGAACAATGTGATTGTTGCTCACCATGCGGTTTTCCTAAGAGGAATACCGATATGCAGTGGTAAGTGGGAGGATAGTAAAACTAGATGAAAATCAGAGTTATACAGTTCAAGGCACCAAGTCCTTAATGGAACACAAATAGTTAATCAAGGATGAAACTATACCATTAACCATCAAATACACAAGAACCGCGTAGATCGGAGAGAGTCAGAAAATAACCTGGGTATGAGTTTCTGATCTCACCTCATAAAGATGTCTATCTTATTGAGGAATACCAACTGACTACGTATGAGGAAGTGATACAAGGTATCGACTCCTTTTTATGGCAAAGTGTCATGAGTCCGAAATGGATTCCATGTATATCAACTATGTTTGGACACTAGTTGTTGTACCGCAAGGCATTGTGCATATTGGTACTATACAAGTCTTCAAGGAAGACATACGTGGATGGCAGCATACCAACGTACTAAGCTAGGCTTGTAGCGGAAATGTATCGTTATCAACATTATGTTGAATACAACGAAATCTTTTACCTGTTGCCACGTTAAATCCATTTGGATAATGCTTGCTGATGCTGCATGTTTCTTTTATGAAATATGGCAGCTGAACCGAAAAATCGCTTTCCTGAAAAGGAACCTTTTGGAGGATGTTTAAAATATCCTGACGATTTTTTCGTATCAAAACTAGCAAACAAGGTTTGCAGGTTATTCGATCCATGTTTGGATTGGAGTAAGCATTAGGTTCTTGGAATTATCATTTTGATGTAATCATAATGGTTTATGATTTAATTCAAAACGAGAAATGATTCTTGTGTATATAAGGAGGTTAGTGGCAGCGCACTAAAAGTGACTGTCCTAAATAATGATGATAAGTCATTTCTAAGAAATGATATTCCTATATTACAATCGGTGAAAGCTTGGCTTTCATGAAAATTCTCCGTAGAATTCTTGGGATTAACAACCTTTATTCTAGGAATAAATATCTACTGGGATAGATTTAAAGTTGTTAATACTCTCCGAGAAATTTGTACATTATAAAATGTACGTGACCTAGTGTCTCATACACTTTGAGCATATGGATTCACAATCGGGCCAATCCAAGTGATGGTCACTGGATTGATGTTAAGAACATCTGTTAGTATCTCAGAGAACTAAAGATGTTGTCTTAAACTATGGAGATAGAGAACTTGAAGTGACTGGGATCACTGTTGCAAGTTTCCTAACCGATAAAACCACTGTAAGTCGCAAAACAGTACTATAGAGTTTGAATGACGGTACAGTGAGCTGGGAATCATCCAAGCAAGATACTGTTACCAAATAAACAACAAATGCGGATTATTGCTGCAGCTGAGGCAGCAATAGAAGCTATTTGGGTCGATAACAAATCTAATTAGATTAGATATAGTTCTGTTAGCAGATGAGCTAGGCATCAGCACAAGCTAAAGAATTAATGGTCTCATCAACGATCCAGATATATACTTCGATATTCATCTGATTCGTTCGGATCATACATCGTGACGATGTGATGATCGAATAAATCGCATCGGATGATAATCATGAAAATCCGCTGACGAAAACTTTTCCTCAGCAATTTGAGCCTACCGTACATAGTTCGGGTGTTAGACACTCGAGTGACTGGCTATAGGCCAAGTGGGAGATTGTTGGACAGTTATGACTCAAAGCATCACTATTTGTACATATCATGGTGTTGTTGTAAAAATTAACTATTTGAGAAAGGAGATTGCTCTCTTATCATTTGTGATTAGATCACCTTAGATGTATAAATGATATGAGGTCCCTATGATTAGTTCCTGGATTGAGAATGATATGAGACAATATCAGTCCACGAAGGATTAATCATTAAATATCCCTAGTCAGAGTATTATCGAGATTGGACATCGGTAATGCGTAAAAAACTAGTATTGCACTTATGCACGTTGTGAGGGCATAACAGGCATAGTTCTCATATATTTGAGTATTGGATACTTATGCAAGTGCGGTAGGAGGTTGTGTTTTACCGATGGTACGGAAAACAGCTTCGCTTTGGATAGACCCCCTCGGAATCCCATTGGTAGTATGATTGTGTGTCTATGGGAGTCCGACATCAGGGTAGGTGTATTGGTCTTAATCTCAGACTTGCACCGCTAATACTTACGACAATCAATATACTTTGGTTGCGGTCGTCCATGGCTTTAACAGGTTATGTGTACACCAATGCTAGGTGTAGGCATTGCATTTTTGCATACCGAACCCGATGAGGAGTCTTATAAGGAGGCACCACCTTTTAGTCGTGGAGTTCACGGAAAGCGGTCAAAGGAAAGGTTAAGTCAAGAGATAATACATTTTGGAATTAATTCGCTGAGTTCGCTCAAAGTTTGCTTGCTAAAAGTTCGTTTCAAAGCGTGTCTACAACCCGAAAATCACCGCAAACCCTTCCAAGCCCACCTAGACACCCAAATCCGCATCCAAAGCCCATTAAACCAAAACCAACCAAACACCAAGCCCACCACCCTTGAGGCCCACGACCATGACACCAAATTTCACCCTCCTTGCACTATTCCAATATGATTTACCCTTCTACCAATTCACTTTAACCTTTGACCTCACATTTTACCTTAGTATATCAATTTTCCAAATCATTTATTAAACCAACCCTACACCATTTAATAGCCTCCCTCACCAAGTCAAGCATCTCCCCCACACCATTTAAGCCAAATGCCCCACGCCCATGACTTATAACACTCCTTTTATTTATTTTCAACACCATTAATATCAAGCTTTATGTATTTTCAACAAGCCATCACAATTACATCAACTTTACCTTCCTTTGTCAACAAAGTTTGCCTACCAAATTAATGCCATTCAACATCACCTTGCCAACCTAATAAATGCACTCCAATTGCCTATATAAGCACACATTTTTCAGCCTTGGAGGAGCTAGCACATATCAAGCACATTTGAGCATACACTTAGCATTTGGAGATCATAAACCAGCCCCTTATTTCCCCTAGAACACACGCCCAAGTCCTCTCCTTCACTGCCCATCCTCACGCACAAAAACAGCCTTCATACAGCCCCTGGAACCAGCGCACCTACTGCCTCACTTCAGCCCCCTAAACCTTCACGCCTATCACTCTCATTCAGCCCTCAAACCAGCGCACCATCACCTCACTTTAGCTCCCCTGGAATCAGCTCTAATACTCACGCCCAAGGCATCCAGTTTAGCCTCCATATACACGCCCAAACTGCTCTTATTCCTCACACAAGACTGCTTCAGTTCAGCCCCTTAACTTGCGCCTAAATCACCTCCATTTTCCTCCTCGAACCAGTACACAAGTTGCCTCATCCAACCCTCATCATTCACGCCCAAACAGCAGCTCATTACACTCAAAACAGTGACCAAATTCACCAAAACAGTGAGCAAAACACTGAACTCGAAATCCTTTGAGGAACCAAGCAAACGGCCATCCAATACCCCTCCAAATCCACCAAAATAACCTTAAATACATCACCAACCAGTGAGCAAAGTACGAAGACCTGAAACGCAGCGAAGCGAACTCAAAATAGCGAGCAAAGTGGCAAAACAGTGAGCAAAGCACCAAAACAGCGAACCGGTGTGATCTTGGTGATTTAGCCTTTCTGACGGTCGTGTAACGTGTCTCCGAGCAACGAAAAAAAGGTTAGACCTGAGGGTTTATATTACAGAATTTTCTCACATAAAATAATGGTTTAAAAATGTATTTTATGGTATTTTAGCATGAGTAGTTAACTTGGCATGTTGTTGGAATTGGCTCACATGAAATAATGGCTTAAAAAAATGTATTTCATGTGTTTAATGAGTTCAATTATTTTAGTATGTTGTATTAAATTTATTTACATAAAATAATGATTTAGGAAATGTATTTTTATGTGTTTAGTATGAATGATTAGCTTGGCATATCATTTAGGATTAATTCACATGAAATAATGACTTAGGATGGTTATTTGAGCATGTTATTTAGAATTAGTTCGCATGAAATAATGAATTAGTATATGATGTGATTTCGGGGTGAATGAAATATGTGTTCTTTCTTGTGGTATATCGGATGGAAACCCGGACATAAATTCCATAGCCGAATCCGAATGGACGGTATTATGGTTTGCACTCGGGATACAATGCCCCGTACCACTCGAAAGATTCACGTATTTCATTTCATCCAACTTGTATTTGAGCATGATTAGGCTACTAGAATGTTATTTTATTTCAAGCATGTTTTAGTTATTTACCTTTTATATGAGGAATTTAAGTTAAGGTATGTTTAGATTACTATGTATGTAGCATGTTTGATGTGTGATGCCGAATGTTTGCCGTTATGAAAAGTTTATTGTTGAAGCATGCAAACCTATAATTTAGACTACTTTGACCAACATGTATGTTGAGTAGACTTGGTTAATATTGCACAAATCCATTCATTACAAACGACATAAGTAAGGGACCATTCCGAACCCAACGGTTTGAGGTCTTCCCTTGCGAGGGGTGAGTGCGGCCTTAAATCATTTTCCCGGTTCACACCGGGTGGCGACTCCATTATTCTCCGGTTTAGTCCCCCGTGGGCTACTCCATACTCCCAACTAGGCCCTGAGTCTAGAACAGCATGCGTCGCCCAGTTTCTGTGTCCCACAGTCTGGCGACTCCACTGGGGATAGAGAATCGGCCTCGAAATATTATCTTGTAATGTTTGGATTTGTGTCTTAATTAACCATGTTTACTGTGGGTTTAAGGAGTTTAATCAAAGGCATTGTTGGGCTAGGTGATGGTTTGGTGTCTTCCTTCATTCACTACCTTTCTATAAGGAAAAGCTGTGAAGGCACCTAGATAATCATTTTCCTAGGGGATGGTTTGGTGTCTTCCTTCACTCACTACCTGTCTATAAGGAAAAGCTGTGGAGACACCTAGATAATTATCTTGTTGTGGTAGACTAGTTTGGAGGACTCGTTGTTTATTCCTGACACCAAGCGATAAGAGCCTAAGGGGCTTGGGTATTTAAGTGAGCCTCGCTCCACCCTCCCTCTGGGGAATCTACAACGGGAAGTCCATTCGACAGTTAGTCACACACCATATCTCGTTGGCACGTACCGTAAGGTATATAAAAGGTGCATTCACTTGGTCGCTTGAACCCTTGAGTGGGGAGTCCTAGTTGTGAACAATCCTTCGTCGGCGAGAGCCTTTGTTTACACTCCTGAAATCTACAAATGAACCTTAGTTTTGTGACCCTTAGAAATATTTGATTATGCTTGTGTTTTGGACCATTATCATTTGGATTCAGTTGGATTTTTTTGTCAATAAATGTGAACTTGTTGGGCCATTTAAACAGGGACAAGTTCATGTCCTTTGACAATTAGGCCAAAAGCTTCTAAAATGCCAATGGGCCATTTTGTGTTTAGGCCTCTTATCATTTGAAGTTGTTTAGATATATTATCGCAAAGTGTAAACCTGTTGGGCCTTTTCAACTGGGACAAGTTTACACTGCGCAATAGTGTGACTAAATACTTTGAAATGATAATGGGCCGATTGGTGTAAATTCTTTTATGAACTTATTCATTCCATACATTGCACACATATCATGCATCATGCTAACCCTTGTGTTTCAAAAGCCATCATAGATTCCCATTGGGTTAGGGAAGAAGGCAGACTCATCAAAAGACCAGTGATAAACATGAGTGAATCTGTCAACGAAAGGTCCCGAATGGATCAGATGGAAGCCAATATTACAAAAATGACTGAACATCTCCAGACTTTGACTGCTGCCTTATCTAGTGTGGCTGTACCCCGTGCTGGGGGTAGTTCTGAAAATGAGAGGCGTGAAGAGCCTCCGAACAAGTTGAGTGATGATATCCCGATGTTTGAAGATGACATGGCTGAATATGCCGCTGGAAGAGTGGCCGGGTCTCAGGCAGAATTGCAGAAGCTCCGTTACCAGGTTGAGTCAGTTACCCTCAAGATGAAGGGTAAGGATGAAGACTTGTTAGACTATGAGGCAATGACCTTTGAGGAACAGTTGCCTGCTCAGTTCAAGATGCCAGATATGGCCAAGTTCAACGGAAATGGAGATCCAAGGGTCCATCTTCGCCAGTACATTTCAATTATGAGTTCAGTGGGTTTGTCGAAGCGCCAGGTCCAGAAAATGTTCGGCATGTCACTTGAGGGAGCTCATGTGGTCTAGTACCACAGCCTTGAGAAGAAGATTAAAGAAGACTGGAGAGAACTAGCTGATGCCTTTTTAAAACAATATGTGACTGACTTAGAGATCGACTTGTCACTCCGCGACTTGGAGAATACTAAGCAGAAGCCTGATGAAAGCTTTAAAGAATATGTGGATCGCTGGAGGAGCCAGCTTTTGAAGATGTAGACTCGGCCCTTGGAGAAGGACCAGATTAAAATGATCATCAAGGGCACCAAGCCCTCCCTTTACAGAAAGTTGAGGAGGATGGCCTCCATGATCATGGATTTTCGACAGTTGAGAGAAACTGTCATGGACATTGAGGAAGAAGAAGCTGAGAGCCGAAAATTTTATGGCCAGAATAGAAAGAATTTTGGGGGGCCTTCTGAGACCAAGCCCGCTACTGCTGAGATCGCTACCATAAAAAACAGGCGATTCTCCAACCTAGGTAAGCCTCTTTCAAGGGTGTTCGAAAAGCTGAAGGCACAAGGACTTCTAGAACCCTTAGAGCCTAAACCAATTCCAAACCCGGTGCCACCCAACCTTGACCTAAGCCTGTATTGTCATTTCCATCAGAGAAGAGGTCACGAAACTGATAGCTGCACTCGCCTTAGGCATGAGATCCAAAACCTAATTGACTCCCATAAAATACCTGACCCAGAAAAAGAACATCATAACACATACCATAACCCCCTGCCCAACTACCACTCAGTTCCACCACCCACCTACATGATCAACTCCGGCCTACCTGAAAGCTTCGTCCTCCAAGATTTCAACCACTCAACTTCTTTTCATGGGGATAGGGGCTAACAATGGCGAAGAACCTTAGGCCAAGGAAGAAAGTAATGCTGTGAATGACGAGACTGTTCTGCTTAGTGTGTGTGATTTCAATCTTGCATTTTCAAGACATTGATTTTGGCTACTTGTTTGAACCCTTTTAATAATAATAAAGACGTATATTTCACTTACTTGCTTGAGTCTCTACTTTTCAAGAAGAACAAGATAATCTTTCAGAAGTTAGTTTCTCAATGTCTGATTTGGAAAAGAGAATTGTACAAGCGACAAGCAAACGGGGCAGTGAGATTATCAAACTCAGAAGGGAATGAGTTCACAGAGCCGATCAATGTGGAGAAATTGAAACAGAACTTTGCTTGAGGAAGAGAAGACCTAGCAGAAGAACTAACCCAACGGGATAGGGAGTTCATCCATGCATACACGTAACTTGCATCCCTTGTTTTGTGTTTTGTGTTTGTAGATTTCAGACAAAAGAGAACCAGCAGGAAGTGACCAGTGACATGCGGCGCCAAAGAGCACAATGGGGATCTAACCCATCATGAACAGGGAGGACCTAAACACTTGCATACGTACACATCACATGCACATGTCTTATTCTGTTGTTTTGTTTGTGTTCGCAGGTCTTAAAGAAAATAAGAGAAAGCAGAAGAATACAAGCAAGTTCAAAGCATATAAGATAATACCAGCAATATTCAGAAATGAACCCCTGGGGGCGAAGCCCCAAATTACCAGCAATTGAAAAGAGGAATGTCAGAGAAAGAGAAGTCTTTGATGGTTAGGCATATGTCCGGTGATGACATTGTTTGCTGTAGGGAGAAACCTTAGAAACGATAAGTACGAGACGTGCTCTCATTCGGTATTCTGAATGGATTGATCTCGGCTAGACTCATGAGCACTGGATCACGAGATCTCAACAGTAGAAACCTGAGTAGTTGGCAAGATGACTAGTTGAAGAGATGATGGATCAGTGAATGACTGTTTGCCTGGATGTCCACCCTGGTTTACTTATGCTACGATATATAATATGGTTGAAAATAAAGAAAAAGTCTCTGCTATGAAAAAAGAAAGAGAAAAATGGGCCGCCTATAACCGATAAGCGTGAAGCTACCCATGGGCGAGTATTAGGACCACCATGAGGAGAAATGCTACCTTAAAGGGTAGGTGTGTCAGAAAAAGAAAAAGAAAAAGAAAAAAGAAAATCCAAAATGAAAAGAAAAAAAAAAGAAAAAAAAAAGTAGACCATATCATGTTGAGTATGACGAAGTAATCACAGAGCGTGATCCAGACATCTAGGTTGGTTAGACCCACTGGTCCGATTCTCCGAGACGAAATCATCGAGTTGGCTTACTTAAGGACTAAGCTGCGAAAGAGCCCTGGCATACACACACTTGGAGTCTAGCTCAGATCATTCACTCAGACGGTCGGATTTGAGTTGTATCGAGTACTTTGAAGTTTCTCAGGTTTCGACGCAAAGGATTCATTGAGGACAAAAGTATGTCCAGCTATCAAGATTCTCTCATGAGAGGCAATATGACTTTCTGGGGGCGAGACCCACAACTCAGTTCAGGGAACAAGACCCTCAGCTCGATTCAAAACCGGGAACAAGACCCAAAACTCAACAAATTAGGAACAAGACCCACAATTCAGGGAACAAGACCCTCAACAAAATTCAGGGAACAAGACCCTCAACATAATTCAGGAAACAAGACAAGACCCTCAGCTCAACGCAATTCAGGGAACAAGACCCCCACCACAATTCAGTTCAGGGAACAAGACCCTAATCATAATTCAGATTCAGCAATGGTTCGAAAATGGATCTCACTCCCACATCATTATCAGCGACGGATCGGAAATGGACCTCACTCTCGTATCAGTATCGGTTCGGAAATGGACCACTTTCACATCAGATTCAGCATTGCTTCGGAAATGGACCACTCTCATATCAGTTTTGGTTCGAAAATGGACTATCTCTCATCTGCACGGTTCAGAAATGGACCTCTCTCTCATGACAATTATGGTTCGGAAATGAACCTCACTCTCGTATCAGTATTGGTTCGGAAATGGACCACTTTCACATCAGTATTGGTTCAGAAATGGACCACTTTCATATTAGCATTGGCTCGGAAATGGACCACTCTCACATCAGTATTGGTTCGGAAATGGACCGCTTTCACATCACCAATGGTTCGGAAATGGGCCACTATCACATCAGCAATGGTTCGGAAATGAGCCGCTATCAGTATCAGCATTGGTTCAGAAATGGGCCGCTTTCACATCAGCAATAGTTCGGAAATGGGCTGCTATCAGCATCAGTTATGGCTCCAAAATGGGGCACACTCTCATCTTGCCGAAAATGGCGCTCCAAAATGGGGCACACTCTCATCTCGCCGAAAATGGCGCTCCAAAATGGGGCACACTCTCATCTTGCCGAAAATGGCGCTCCAAAATGGGGCACACACTCATCCTGCCGAAAATGGCGATCCAAAATGGGGCACACTCTCATCTTGCCGAAAATGGCGCTCCAAAATGGGGCACACTCTCATCTTGCCGAAAATGGCGCTCCAAAATGGGGCACTCTCTCATCACTTGCCGAAAATAGAGTTCCAAAATGGGGCACACTCATCACTTGCCGAAAATGGCGCTCCAAAATGGAGCACACTCAACAGATGTTGCATTCCGAAAATGGAGCATGGTTCAAAAATGGACAAACATCGCTACTGCAACACTCTGAAAATGGAGCGTGGATCATTATCTCATCAGCAACACCTCGGAAATGGGGTTTAACATGCCGAAAATGGCACAACCAGACCAACTCAACTCAACGCAACAGGCAAAGCAGGTGGCAGCTGGCGAGCCAGGTAAGTAAAAATGCATTGCACGAACTTTGATAAGATTGTCACTGTCACACACCGAACAAATCCCATCAAAGTGGGGGCGACTGTAGGCATTGCATTTTTGCATACCGAACCCGATAAGGAGTCTTATAAGGAGGCACCACCTTTTAGTCGTGGAGTTCACGGAAAGCGGTCGAAGGAAAGGTTAAATCAAGAGATAATACATTTTGGAATTAATTCGCTGAGTTCGCTCAAAGTTTGCTTGCTAAAAGTTCGTTTCAAAGCGTGTCTACAACCCGAAAATCACCGCAAACCATTCCAAGCCCACCTAGACACCCAATCCGCATCCAAAGCCCATTAAACCAAAACCAACCAAACACCAAGCCCACCACCCTTGAGGCCCACGACCATGACACCAAATTTCACCCTCCTTGCACTATTCCAATATGATTTACCCTTCTACCAATTCACTTTAACCTTTGACCTCACATTTTACCTTAGTATATCAATTTTCCAAATCATTTATTAAACCAACCCTACACCATTTAATAGCCTCCCTCACCAAGTCAAGCATCTCCCCCACACCATTTAAGCCAAATGCCCCACGCCCATGACTTATAACACTCCTTTTATTTATTTTCAACACCATTAATATCAAGCTTTATGTATTTTCAACAAGCCATCACAATTACATCAACTTTACCTTCCTTTGTCAACAAAGTTTGCCTACCAAATTAATGCCATTCAACATCACCTTGCCAACCTAATAAATGCACTCCAATTGCCTATATAAGCACACATTTTTCAGCCTTGGAGGAGCTAGCACATATCAAGCACATTTGAGCATACACTTAGCATTTGGAGATCATAAACCAGCCCCTTATTTCCCCTAGAACACACGCCCAAAGTCCTCTCCTTCACTGCCCATCCTCACGCACAAAAACAGCCTTCATACAGCCCCTGGAACCAGCGCACCTACTGCCTCACTTCAGCCCCCTAAACCTTCACGCCTATCACTCTCATTCAGCCCTCAAACCAGCGCACCATCACCTCACTTTAGCTCCCCTGGAATCAGCTCTAATACTCACGCCCAAGGCATCCAGTTTAGCCTCCATATACACGCCCAAACTGCTCTTATTCCTCACACAAGACTGCTTCAGTTCAGCCCCTTAACTTGCGCCTAAATCACCTCCATTTTCCTCCTCGAACCAGTACACAAGTTGCCTCATCCAACCCTTATCATTCACGCCCAAACAGCAGCTCATTACACTCAAAACAGTGACCAAATTCACCAAAACAGTGAGCAAAACACTGAACTCGAAATCCTTTGAGGAACCAAGCAAACGGCCATCCAATACCCCTCCAAATCCACCAAAATAACCTTAAATACATCACCAACCAGTGAGCAAAGTACGAAGACCTGAAACGCAGCGAAGCGAACTCAAAACAGCGAGCAAAGTGGCAAAACAGTGAGCAAAGCACCAAAACAGCGAACCGGTGTGATCGTGGTGATTTAGCCTTTCCGACGGTCGTGTAACGTGTCTCCGAGCAACGACAAAAAAGGTTAGACCTGAGGGTTTATATTACAGAATTTTCTCACATAAAATAATGGTTTAAAAATGTATTTTATGGTATTTTAGCATGAGTAGTTAACTTGGCATGTTGTTGGAATTGGCTCACATGAAATAATGGCTTAAAAAAATGTATTTCATGTGTTTAATGAGTTCAATTATTTTAGTATGTTGTATTAAATTTATTTACATAAAATAATGATTTAGGAAATGTATTTTTATGTGTTTAGTATGAATGATTAGCTTGGCATGTCATTTAGGATTAATTCACATGAAATAATGACTTAGGATGGTTATTTGAGCATGTTATTTAGAATTAGTTCGCATGAAATAATGAATTAGTATATGATGTGATTTCGGGGTGAATGAAATATGTGTTCTTTCTTGTGGTATATCGGATGGAAACCCGGACATAAATTCCATAGCCGAATCCGAATGGACGGTATTATGGTTTGCACTCGGGATACAATACCCCGTACCACTCGAAAGATTCACGTATTTCATTTCATCCAACTTGTATTTGAGCATGATTAGGCTACTAGAATGTTATTTTATTTCAAGCGTGTTTTAGTTATTTACCTTTTATATGAGGATTTAAGTTAAGGTATGTTTAGATTACTATGTATGTAGCATGTTTGATGTGTGATGCCGAATGTTTGCCGTTATGAAAAGTTTATTGTTGAAGCATGCAAACCTATAATTTAGACTACTTTGACCAACATGTATGTTGAGTAGACTTGGTTAATATTGCACAAATCCATTCATTACAAACGACATAAGTAAGGGACCATTCCGAACCCAACGGTTTGAGGTCTTCCCTTGCGAGGGGTGAGTGCGGCCTTAAATCATTTTCCCGGTTCACACCGGGTAGCGACTCCATTATTCTCCGGTTTAGTCCCCCGTGGGCTACTCCGTACTCCCAACTAGGCCCTGAGTCTAGAACAGCATGCGTCGCCCATTTTCTGTATCCCACACTAGGTATATTCAGAATCGTAGAGTATTGGGTGTGATGTCAAGACAGAAGTATCACTCCAGTAATAGTGGAGATGATGTCACGTAGGATACGGTATTAGTACTCTTAAGTGCTGCATCCATCGAGGTATTATGACAAGGTTATATATATCTGATTACATAGACTAGTTACCATACATCCGACATGTGCTTCGTACGGGGCAGACACAGTTCTAGCCCCAGGCCTAGCACGTGACATCCGATACTGGATCGCAATACGCAATACTACGTATACTATGCCTGACATAGATTATATTCCAGTAAGAATATTTCTGGAGAATTGGGTAGGCATGGTGCTTTGCTAGAAGCCAACCATGTCTTGTAAATCGGTAAGCACGTGGTACGAGGTACGCACGTATTCGGATAATCCGATGACCGTATTTACTGCCAACATATCCAGGGATCTCTTGGGTCGCTTCCCAAAGATTCACCGATGACAGTTGATTCGAATTAGAATTAATCTGGGATTAATTAAGAGAGAGAAAATTAATCTAGGATTAATTGAGGTATTATTTAATCTGGGATTAAATGTGTTCTGAAGAGAGAGAACGCGATTAATTTGGAATTAATCGATAAAATAAATTTAATAGTTAAATTTGATTTTTCTATTTAATTTATTCGTATGGGCTAAAATTAATATATCGGATATATTATTATGAATTGGATTTCATTACGAAATTAAAGTTGGACTTTAATGTTAACGAACGAATTAATTCATAATTAATTCGTAAACGACGTTCGTAATATATTTGCGAGGCATCGTTATTAATTAAATTAGATTTAATTATTTAGCGACGAAAGTCCGTTTAATCGGATTAAAGGGATCCGAGCCGCAGCAAATGTTCGTAGAGACATTTTGATTTTGAATTCAAAATGGTGGGGCCCACTTCACACATGTCACACATGTGAAGTGGTGGTTGGAAAGTGGTTGGCATTTATGCCAAAACCACTTACTTTCACTTGTAACAGGGTTTCGGGTAAAAGGGTAAAACCTTTTAACAAAAGCAAAAAAAGCCTTCTCTCTCTCACTTCACTGGTAACACATTTTGACACAAAGAAACCCTAATACACACCATGATGGGCGTGAATATGCTTCCTCCATCTCTTTGATTTTGTTGCAAAATGAACAAAGCTAGTGTTGGACAAAATGACCCATAGCGTCACTATTTGCACAGATCATTGTGTTGTTGTAGCAAATTAACTATGTGACAAGGAAATTGCACTCTCATCATTTGTGATTAGATCACCATAGATATATAAATGAAGAGAGGTCCCTATGATTAGTTCCTGGACTGAGAATGATATGAGACGGTATCAGTCCCCGAAGGATTAATCATTAAATATCCCTAGCCGGAGTATTATCGAGACTGGACATCGATAATGCGGAATAGGCTAGTATTTCACTTGTGTGCGTTGTGAGGGCACAACGGCATAGTTCTCATATATATAAGTATTGGATACTTATGCAAGTGCGATAGGAGGTCGTGTTTCACCGATGGTACGGGAAACAGCTTTGCTCTGGATAGACCCTTCGGAATCCCATTGGTATTATGACTATGTGTCTATGGGAGGCCGAAATCAAGGTAGGTGTGTAAAGTCTTAACCTGAGACTTACATCGCTAATACTTACGATAATCGATAGACTTTGGTCTTGGTGGTACATGGCTTTAACCGGTTCTGCGTACACCACTTCTGGGTTTATCAGAGAGTCGTAGTGTATTGGGTGTGATGTCAAGACGGAAGTATCACTTCAGTCATAGTGGAGATGATGTCACGCAGGATACGGTATTAGTGCTCTTAAGTGTTGCGCAACCATCGGGATATTATGACTAGGTCATGCATATCCGATTATAGAGACTAGTTACCAGACATCCGACATGTGCTTCAGACGGGGCAGACACTTATCCAGCCCCAGCCCTAGCACGTGACTATCCGATATTGGGCCGATATGCACAATACTACGGTATACTACGCTTGATACAGATCTATATATATTCCTGTAAGAATATTTCTGGAGAAATGGGTAGGCATGGCGCTTTGCTAGAAGCCAACTTTGTCTTGTAAATCGGTATAAACGTAGTACGAGGTACTTACGTGTTCGGATAGTCCGACAACCGTATTTACTGCCAACATATCCGGAGATTTCATGGGTCGGTTCCTGAAGATTCACCGATGACGTATGACTCGCACTTTAATTAATCTGGGATTAATTCGATGAGAGAGAAAATTAATCTGGGATTAATTACGGAGATATTTTACCTCGGATAAAATATCGTTAAAGAGAGAGAACGATTAATTTGGAATTAATCTATAAATTAATATATTTGATATATTATAACGAAATTAGATTTCGACGCAGAATTGAAATTAGATTTTAATTCGGGCGAACGAATTAATTTAGAATTAATTCGTTAGCGACGTGAATAGTGAATTCGCTAGGCGTAATCATTTAATTACGACGCGACGAAAATTCGTTAATTTGGAATTACGAACCCAAGCCCGGGATTGTTTGCGAGCGCATTCGCATTTCGAATTCGAGTGCGGCACTCAAGTCAAATCAAGCGTCAAAATCGCAAGTCACATCAAGCGTCAAATCACATGTCACTTTGAGTGATGTGACATTTGAGTGATTGATGTGAATTGATTTGAGGTGATAGACAAGCATTTAATGCTTTTCTTTTTGAAATAGAAAAAGTAAATGTTTATTAAATATTTTGGAATTATATAAACCTTTTACAATTTTTTATTTTCTAACTCATTCTCTCTCTCCCATTACGGTATTAGGCTTTTTGGAGCCAAAACTTCTTCATCTTCTCTCTTGGTCTTGACCGATTCTTCTCCTCAATTTTTCTGGTTTGACCGATCAATAAAGGAGAAAGAAATGATCTTGTTGCAAGATCTATGTGCTAGCACACTCATGGAGTGATACAAAGGTGATAGGGAAGTGAGTTCGTGAGCTTGGAAGCTTGAAGCTTGGAGCTTCAATGGTGTCCATCAATGGCCGATTCTTGGAGGAGGAAGCAGCCCTCACGCTGAGCAGTCCACCATGTTCGCAGCTCACTGCCGAGCAAGGGAGAGCAGTGCGTTCGTGGTCTTTGTTGCATCTCTACCGATCAATGTGAGTTATTTCGCACCTCCTTTGATATGTATTCAACTCGTTTATGCATGATTTATGATCCTTGGGACTTGATTGAAACTCAACAATGGTATCTTGAGCCATTTGTGCATAAAACGTTTTTAGGGTTCTTGAGCAAAATTTGGGGCTTTTTGATTTAAGCATGATTTTGACAAATTTTTTGTTTAAGAATGTTTGTATATGAATAACTTAGAGTTATATGTAATCAATTTGAAGAAAAATTAATTGGATTGATTTTCCCCAATTTGCTTATTGTTGGCCAAAACTTTAATTTGGGTAAACTTGATTTTGAGCATGTTTAATGAAATTGGATGATTAGAATGCTTAAATGTTGTTTAATTGATGATTGATTAGATCAATTTGATGAAAAAGTGTTTGGAACAATTTTCCCCAATTTGCTTGTGATGGCCGAAAATATGAACCCTAATATTGTCTTGGATTTTTGATTTTTTGTTCATTGGATGACTTGCAAATCATTTGGGGATGTTGAATTTATGTTTAATTTGGTTCAATTGGATTGAATTTGATTTGGGCATAATTTCCCTCTTTGGCCGAGACACTTGAAGCATGAAATTGGGTTTGATTTTGATCAAATTATGTTGGACATGATTAATTGATGATAAGCATGATTAATTGGACAAATTTAGTGTTTTGGAAACTTTGATTTGGGTAATTAATAATGCTATACACTTTAGGTAATTTAATTGGGAAATTTGGAATTTTTGGAATTAAATTATTGGGCTTAAAATTGGATTTGGGCTTTTAAAGTTGTTATTGGGTTTATTGGACTTTGTTGTACAAAGTTGGTTTAGGCCAAAATTGGTTGGATCCAATTAGGCCCAAAACCGCTTCCAAAAGGCCCAAATGCGACTAATGAACCTTTAACGTTTAACTGGGCCTAATGGACCTAAATTAATTTATGGGCTTATGGGGTAACTCCCGGATTGGATTTTGGTTATTCGGTTTGACCCGAGTTGACCAAAAGTCCACGCCTTGAAGAAATTAATTAAAAGCCCATCAGACTTTAATTAAATTAATATTGGATATTAATCGGGCTTTGAGACCCGTAGCGATTAAATTTGGAATTTAAGTCGTAAAGGTTTATTTTATAAAGTGTATTATTTAATTTGGAATTAAATAATGAATTAGAATTAAATGCGTATTAAATTGGATTTAATTATGTAATTTAATTTAATTCATAGAATTAGTACTTTAAGTACTTATTCGCAAAAACAAGTTTGAATCGAACAAAATCAAATCGTTGTTTGAACATTGGATGATCACTAATTATCAAGATTAATTAATTGGATTAGATTGATTGATAACATGCTTGAGTGAATACATGGTTGTGATGCATGAATAATGTATATCGGATGGATATTAGATGGGTGGGGCAATTTTAGAAATTGTTGTAATAAATTTGATTTATTAATTGGACCTGCGTGTCCAGCCTTATCACCTCCTATTCTTTGTATTCTCTTCTCACCTATTCCCCTCAATGTAAATGAGGTTTCTTTAGAAGTGTAGGTGTAACGGGTAGTTAGAAGAAATATTTATGCTAGCGGGAGAGAGAAAGTGAGAGATTTGATCTAGGATCAATGTGTAAAATATCCATCCGCATATCATTATTATTTTACATATGCGCTTTATTATGTGTTTAGAATGCATGTTTAAGGGTGTATGATGATGAGACCTTAACAAAGATAATAAATTGGTTGCCAATTTGCACGCGAAAAAACCCTCATAAAATATGATGCGTTTTTCCTTCCATTGAGTGATTCTTGCTCAAGATCCTAGATTGGCATGGGTTGTTGGCCAAAGTCAAGCCCTGTCCGTCGAAGATGTGTTTAAATCACGAGGCTTTGTTCCATATTGGTGTCTTGTCCAAGTTGTGGTTTGTTGGCCAAAGTCAGGACCACTTCTTGTCCAACGACATTGATTACGAAGCTTCCATGTCAATGGGTCTGCGCTTGACTGGGATCACTAGGTTTGTTATGCCAAAGCCAAGGCCTAGTTGATTCAGAGGAAAAAGGTTAGGATATACATTCGATGTATAGGCATATATAAAATATATGTTTGGGATTGGATGTCCTCCTACTGGATCTAGGAGTTGGATGAGATCCAATTGATCTTCGAGATCTACCTAGTTAATTATCATACAATTGTTGGCCAAAGTCAAGATTGTGTGATATTTAACGGGATTCTAGCCCACTAGGAAACACGGTTTCCCGAGTACTCGACAGAGGGGGTTAGAGGCTCGCCGAAAAATAGTGGGAGGCAAGAATTGAATTTGCAATATTCGTTCAATTACTCGCCATACGCGCTCATTCAAATATTTCGTCGTAATATTAAATGTTAGTTGGACTAATATTTAAATTGTGTTTTAATAAACAGTTGGACTGTATTATACTTGATTAATATAATTGGATATATTAATCAATATATTTGAATTAATTAATTTCAGTTTACAGTTGATTTTATAATTGGATTATAGTAATCAATGTAATTGAGGTTAATTAATTTGGATTATATTTGATTATATAGTTGGACTATTATAATCATTATAATATATATAGTACCACTAATCGTTGATTAAATAGTTGGACTATTGTAATCAAGATAAAATTGAAAAATTGGATATTTAAAATATAATCTGGGATTTTAAATATTTTAAATGATTTAATTTTCGAATTGGGAATAAATAATAGGTTACTTTATTTGATAAAATAACTTATTATACCTTAAGCCCAAAATTAAGCAAAATAAGTAGAGCATAAAATCTTTGGAAGATTTATGTGATGATGACTTTAATGCTTAATTTAATATACTTATCATAAATCTAATTTTAGATTTAAGAAGTATTAAAATTGCAATTTATAATTCTTGGAGAATTAATTGACTATTCTAGAGGAGATAAAGTCAAAGTTTGCAATTGGGCATGTAGCATGAGGTGCACATCGTTTCGATATTCTAAAAACCCAAGGCTTGGCCTAAGGTTCCTAAAATATTGAAAAAGGATAATTGACATATACCAAGGTGACTACCATTTGGATATGGCAGACACGAAGGAATTAAAGAAAGGGCAAGGCTCTGACTTTAAAAATGTTTGTCAAAGTTATGTTCACAACTAGTATTGAAATTAGATTTTAAATACTTAGTGTGGTACATAAAATATATGTATTGATGTTCAGAATCTGCTTTGAGCAGGATACTGACTTCAAGCTGAGATTGCTCTGCGAATCGGAAACGGGACGAAAGTCGCTGTTTGTTCGACCGTAGATACCTAAGTTTAGGAACTACCCTTTGGGTGTGTACTTAAATTAGGAAACTGTTATAATGTAACTAGTTTGACTAGAGACATTATCTCTATATCAGTGTTTAATCCATTGTGGATAAACCTTTATATTCTAGAACACTAAGTGTTTCATTATATAAGATGATACTGAGATAAACACATTAGATGTAAATAACAAAATTTATATTTTGAATATAATTAAAATCTCAAAACATATAAAATGACAAATAAATAGCTCAAATTGATTTGATCAAGTAGAGACTTATTTGTGGCATTGTTGTCTAGGACAAAATTAAACAAGACTCGTATATCCGCACTTTTGAAGAGGGGTACTAGGACTGATTTGACTGTTCAAATAAAGTCTATGAATCTAGTTTGTTAGGTAAAGTACCTAAAACACTGTTTACTTGGTAATAGTGTAAGTGCCACCGATCTGTTAGCCCTATTCATGGTGAAGTTAGTGGGCCCATATCTAGCTAGGCTAGATGTGAACATGAATGTTTCGTGACCTTAACGGATGTGGCATCACGTTATGGTTATGTGTTTCTTTTGAAGAACACAAATCAGAAACTTTTAGAGTTTCGACACGAAATAGACAAACAGATCAGCTATAGTATTATACCGTCACGGTAAGACCGTAATGGAAAATACTTAAGCAATAAGTTTCTTATATACTTGAAAGAGTATAGTATTCTTTCAAATGAGGACTCCTCCCGGAACACGTCAAAGTGACGGTGTGTCCGAACGGATTAACCGAATCATGTCAGACATTGAAGGCTAATCATGAGTCGCTCTGAGCTACCATTTCCTTCAACGGATAAGTTTTAACAGTGCAATAACTTATTTAGAATAAATTTCTATTAATAATTTGTTTGACAAATATCATATTAGATATGAACAGGAAAGAAACCGGGTTCTCATTCCTGACCATTTGGGATGCTAGGCATATGTTTGGATAATACCAAACTAAAACCTAAATGAAGAGAGGTCCCTATGATTAGTTCCTGGACTGAGAATGATATGAGACTGTATCAGTCCCCGAAGGATTAATCATTAAATATCCCTAGCCGGGAGTATTATCGAGACTGGACATCGATAATGCGGAATAGACTAGTATTGCACTTGTGTGCGTTGTGAGGGCACAACGACATAGTTCTCATATATATAAGTATTGGATACTTATGCAAGTGCGATAGGAGGTCGTGTTTCACCGATGGTACGGGAAACAGCTTTGCTCTGGATAGACCCTTCGGAATCCCATTGGTATTATGACTATGTGTCTATGGGAGGCCGAAATCAAGGTAGGTGTGTAAAGTCTTAACCTGAGACTTACATCGCTAATACTTACGATAATCGATAGACTTTGGTCTTGGTGGTACAGGGCTTTAACCGGTTCTGCGTACACCACTTCTGGGTTTATCAGAGAGTCGTAGTGTATTGGGTGTGATGTCAAGACGGAAGTATCACTTCAGTCATAGTGGAGATGATGTCACGCAGGATACGATATTAGTGCTCTTAAGTGTTGCGCAACCATCGGGATATTATGACTAGGTCATGCATATCCGATTATAGAGACTAGTTACCAGACATCCGACATGTGCTTCGGACGGGGCAGACACTTATCCAGCCCCAGCCCTAGCACGTGACTATCCGATACTGGGCCGATATGCACAATACTACGGTATACTACGCTTGATACAGATCTATATACATTCCTGTAAGAATATTTCTGGAGAATTGGGTAGGCATGGCGCTTTGCTAGAAGCCAACTTTGTCTTGTAAATCGGTATAAACGTAGTACGAGGTACTTACGTGTTCGGATAGTCCGACGACCGTATTTACTGCCAACATATCTGGAGATCTCATGGGTCGGTTCCTGAAGATTCACCGATGACGTATGACTCGCACTTTAATTAATCTGGGATTAATTCGATGAGAGAGAAAATTAATCTGGGATTAATTACGGAGATATTTTATCTCGGATAAAATATCATTAAAGAGAGAGAACGATTAATTTGGAATTAATCGATAAATTAATATATTCGATATATTATAACGAAATTAGATTTCGACGTAGAATTGAAATTAGATTTTAATTCGGGCGAACGAATTAATTTAGAATTAATTCGTTAGCGACGTGAATAGTGAATTCGCTAGGCGTAATCATTTAATTACGACGCGACGCAAATTCATTAATTTGGAATTAACGAACCCAAGCCCGGGATTGTTTGCGAGCGCATTCACATTTCGAATTCGAGTGCGGCACGCAAGTCAAATCAAGCGTCAAAATCGCAAGTCACATCAAGCGTCAAATCACATGTCACTTTGAGTGATGTGACATTTGAGTGATTGATGTGAATTGATTTGAGGTGATAGACAAGCATTTAATGCTTTGCTTTTTGAAATAGAAAAAGTAAATGGTTTATTAAATATTTTGGAAATAATATAAACCTTTTACAATTTTTTATTTTCTAACTCATTCTCTCTCTCCCATTTACGTATTAGGCTTTTTGGAGCCAAAACTTCTTCATCTTCTCTCTCGGTCTTGACCGATTCTTCTCCTCAATATTTCTGGTTTGACCGATCAATAAAGGAGAAAGAAATGATCTTGTTGCAAGATCTATGTGCTAGCACACTCATGGAGTGATACAAGGTGATAGGGAAGTGAGTTCGTGAGCTTGGAAGCTTGAAGCTTGGAGCTTCAATGGTGTCCATCAATGGCCGATTCTTGGAGGAGAAAGCAGCCCTCACGCCGAGCAGTCCACCATGTTCGCAGCTCACTGCCGAGCAAGGGAGAGCAGTGCGTTCGTGGTCTTTGTTGCATCTCTACCGATCAATGTGAGTTATTCTGCACCTCCTTTGATATGTATTCAACTCGTTTATGCATGATTTATGATCCTTGGGACTTGATTGAAACTCAACAGCTAGCACTTCAAGGGATCAACTAAGGTGATAGGGAAACAACTTCAAGAGTTGGAATCAACAAAGGAAGGATCTTGGAGATCTTCTTCTCAAAATTTTAAAAGCTCAATTCCATTCAATGTAAGTAATTCCGCAACTTATTTTGAATTTATGAACACATTTTCTTGCTTATTAGATCCTTGGCATGTTCTAAGAACACTAACATTATATTGATCGGATTTGGCGATGCGAGGAACAACAAAAATCTTCAAGCATTTGGTACATGAATCTCACGGCAAAGGCTCCTATTTGTGCTCCATTTTTGGTCATCTCCAAGATCCAATCTTGGTGTGCATTCCATGCCCACGGATGGGTTTCCCTATCACCTTCGTAAGACCCTGGATGTGTGCTAGCACTCGGAAAAATTTGCCGCAAATCTTTCCCTATTTTTATTCTTCATTCTCGGCATTTGCAGAAAATTTTGGAGAAGAAATGGCCCAAGGCCGAGAGGAAGAGATGAGAGAATGAGAGGTTGGTTTTTGTATCTAATACACTTAATTGATTTTCCAAAAATCAATAATAAACATATACCAAAATTTTGTAAAAGACTTTCAAAAAGTCCACAAAAATTTGGAGCCAAAAGTTGCAATTAATGACTTCCAACAACTCACATCACTCATGAATAGTGACTTGTTATCAATCACTCAAAGTAACAAGACATCCATCACTTGAATGACGAGTGATGTGATGCGTGATGTGACTTGTGGGCCGCACTTGAATTCGAAATGCGAGTGGGCCCGTAAACACTCTCGGGCTCGGGTTCGCTAATTCCAAATTAACGAATTTTCCGTTGCGACGTAATTAAATCAAATTTAATTAAATAATTATGCCTAGCAAAATTACTATTCACGTCGCTAACGAATTAAAATCTAATTTTAATTCCGCGTCGAAATCCAATTTCGTATAATATATCGAATATATTATTTTATCGATTAATTCCAAATTAATAGTTCTCTCTCTTTAATTAATATTTTATCCCGGATAAAATATCTCTGTAATTAATCCCAGATTAATTTTATCTCTCTTACAATTAATCCCAGATTAATAAAGTGCGAGTCATACGTCATCGGTGAATCTTCGGGAAGCGACCCATGAGATCCCCGGATTTGTTGGCAGTAAATCCGGTCGTCGGACTATCCGAACACGTACGTATCTAGTACTACATTTTTACCGATTTACAAGACATGGTTGGCTTCTTTCAAAGCACCGTGCCTACCCAACTCTCCAGAAATATTCTTACTGGAATATTTGATCTATATCAGGCGTAGTATACGTAGTATTGCGTATTTCGATCCAGCATCGGATGTCACGTGCAAGGCTTGGGGCTGGAATTGTGTCTGCCCCATACGAAGCACATATCGGATCTCTGGTAACTAGTCTCTATAATCGGATAAACATGACCTAGTCATAATATCCTGATAGCTGCAGCATATAGAGCACCAGTTCCGTATCCTACGTGATCATCATCTCCACTGTGACTGGAGTGATACTTCCATCTCGACATCACACCCAATACACTAAGATTCTCAATATACCCAGAAGAGGCGTACACAGAACCCGTTAAAGCCCTGGACGACCAAAACCAAAGTATATTGATTGTCGCAAGTATTAGCGGTGCAAGTCTCATGTTAAGACCAAATACACCTACCCTGATTCAGACTTCCATAGACACATAGTCATACTACCAATGGAATTCTGAGGGGTCTATCCAGAGCGAAGCTGTTTCCGTACCATCGGTAAACACAACCTCTTATTACACTTGCATGAGTATCCTATACTCAAATATATGAGAACTATGCCGTTTTGCTCCCACAACGCGCACAAGTGTAATACTAGTCTATTCAGCATTATCGATGTCCAATCTCGATAATACTACGACTAAGGATATTTAATGATTAAACCTTCGTGGATTGATATTGTCTCATATCATCTCAATCCGGAACTAATCATATGGACCTTCTATCATTTATACATCTTTTTAATCTAATTACAAATGATAAAAGGGCAATTTCCTTTGTCACATAGTTAATTTGTACAACAACACCATGATCTGTACAAATAGTGATGCTATGGGTCATAACTGTCCAACAATCTCCCACTTGGCCTATAGCTAATCACTCAAGTGTCCTACACCCGAACTATGTACGGTTCGCTCAAACTTCTGCTGAGAAAATGCTTTTGTCAGCGGATTTGCATAATTATCATCTGATGCGATTTATTCGATCATCACATCGCCACGATGTATGATCCGAACGAATCAGATGAATATTGAAGTATATATCTGGATCGTTGATGAGACCATTAATTCTTTAGCCTCTGTTGTAGCCTAGCTTAGCTGCTAACAGAACTACTCCTAATCTAATTAGGATTATTATCGACCCAAATGGCTTCTATTGCTGCCTCAGCTGCAGTAATATTCCGCAATTGTTGTTTATTCGGTAACAGTATCTTGGTTGGAAGATTCCAGCTCACTGTTCCGTTATTCAAACTGTATAGTATTGTTGTTACGACTTATAGTCGTTATTATCGGTTTGGAAACTTGCAGTAGTGAACCCAGTCACTTCAAGTTCTCATTCTCCATAGTATAAGACATCATCCTTAGTTCATCTAAGATACTTAAAGATGTTCTTAACATCAATCCAGTGACTATCACTTGGATTGGCCTGATTGTGACTCCATATGCTCAAAGCGTATGAGACACCATGTCGCGTACATTTATTTCAATGTACGAGTTCTCGAAGAGTATTAACAACTTTTAAATCTATCCCAATAGATCTTTATTCCTAGAATAAAGGTTGTTTCTCCCAAGAATTCTACGGAGATTTTTCATGAAAGTCAAGCTTTCACCGATTGTATTATGGGAATATCATTTCCAATAAATGATATGTCATCATTATTAGGACAATCACTGTCAGTGTGCTCCCACTAACCTCCTTTTATACACAAGAATCATTTTCGTTTTGACTTAAATCATATACCATTATGATTACATCAAAACGATAGTTCCATGAACGCAATGCTTGCTTCAATCCGTTAATGGATCGAATAACTTGCAAACCTTGTTTTCTTGTTTTGGTACGACAAAACCGTCAGGATGTTATAAACATCCTCCAAAAGGTTTCCGTTAAGGAAAGCGATTTTGGCATTCAGCTACCATATTTCGTAAATGAAACATGTAGCATCAACAAGCATTATCCAAATGGATTTAAACCATGGCAACCAATAAAAGGTTTCGTCGTAATCGACACAATGTTGATAATGATACGTTTTCGCTACAAGCCCAGCTTAGTACGTTGGTATGTTTCCTTCCATGTATGTCTTCCTTGGAAGACTGATAGTACCTATAGGCACAATGCCTTTCGGTACATCTCAACTAGTATCCAAACTTGGTTGGAATACATGGGATCCATTTCGGACATTATGGCACTTTTCCATAATAGGGAGTCATCACTTCCTCATACGTAGTCAGTTCGTGTTCCTCAATAAGATTGACATCTTTATGAGGTGAGATCAGAAACCCATACCCCAGGTTGTTTTCTGACTCTCTCCGACTTACGCGGTTCGGTTCTGTATATTCGAAGATTATTGGTATAGTTTCATCCTTGATGAACTATTTGTGTTCTATTAAGGAATTGGTGTCTGGAATAGTATTACTCCGATTTTCATCGAGTTTTACTTTCCTCCCACTTACCACTTCATATAGGTATTCTTCTTAGGAAAACCGCATAGCGAGCAACAATTAAATTGTTCTCTAGTGAGTTGTATAAGTACTATACTTTGGTTTCCCTAGGATAACCCACAACTTAGGCACTTATCCGATTTGGGTTCTAGTTTGATATCATCCAAACATATGCCCAACATTCCCAAATCTACAGGAATGAGAAAACCCAGTTTCTTTCCTGTTCAAATCTAATATGAAATCTGTCAAACAGATTTTTATGGAACCTTATTCAAAATAAGTTTTGCACTGATTATGCGTCAGTTCGTTCAAGGAATGGTAGCTCAGAGCGACTCATGATTAACCTTATCATGTCTAACAAAATTTGATTTCTCCGTTCGGACACATTGTCAAACTGACGTGTTCCGGGAGGAGTCCTCATTAAAGAATACTATACTCTTTCAAGTAATCGAGAAACCTATTGCTTAAGTACTTTCATCATGGTCTAACCGTGATGATATAATACTTTAGTCGATCTGTTTGTTTACTTCGTGTCGAAACTCTTTGAGTTCATCAAAAGTTTCTGATCCGTGTTTCAAAAGAAACAACATAACCATAACGCGATGCCACATCCGTAATGGTCACGAAGAAACATTCATATCATCTCTAGCCTAGCTAGATATGGGCCCACTTACGTTATTATGAATGAGGCCTAACAGATCGGTGGCACTTGTACTTTTACCAAGTAAAAGGTGTTTTAGGCACTTTGCCCAATAAACTAGATTTGTAGACATCATTTGAATATAATCAAATCCGTCCTAGTATCTACTCTTCAAAAGTGTGGATATACGAGTCTTGTTTATTGTGTCCCAGACAAAAATGCCACTTATAAGTCTCAATGATTAATTCAGTTTGAGCTATTTTTTTGTCATGTCATACGTTTGAGATTATTTATAATCAAAATATAAATAATGTTATTCATATTTAATGTGTTTATCTCAATATCATCTTTATAAAATGAAAAACACTTAGTGTTCTAGAATATAAAGGTATATCCGCAACGGATTATACACTGATATAGAGATAATATTTCTAGTCAAACTAGTTACATTTTAATAGTTTCCTAATTTAAGTACACACCCGAAGGGTAGTACCTAAACTTAGGATTCTACGGTTAAAACATCGACTTTCTTCCCGTTTTCGATCCGCAGATAAATCTCAACTGAAGTCAGTATTCAACTAATGAGCAGATTCTGTACACCAGTACATATATTTATGCACCACATCCAGTATCTAAAATCCAATTTTAATACTAGTAGTGAACATGTTTATGACAAACATATTTGAAGTTGGAGCCTCACACCGTCTTCAATTACTTCATGTCGGCCTTGTCCATACGGCAGTCACGCTTCCAGTGACTTGTTGCCACAGTTTAGGCAGACATTTTGGGATATGTCATTTATCTTCCCATAAGATTATAATGATTTTGCCTTTGCCCTTTTTCCACACTCCAAAAGCCTTTGGCCAAGCCTTGGGCCTTCTGTGATGTCGAAGTAAGATGCGCCTTGCGCTTCTTGCCTTATTGCAAACTCTGACTTTGTCTCCTTGAGTATAGCCATTAACTCTCCAAGAGTTATCTATTGCAATTTAGTACTTCTAAGATCTAAGAATAGATCTATGAAGATCCTTCAATTTCATTACCATACTATAAAGATCTAATCCTTAGTTATGATTAAGAATTAAGGAGTCTATGCGGTAAACATAATGGATTAAGCACTAAAGTTATCATCACATGAATATCCAAATATCATGTTATACTATTTGCTTAACTCCGGGCTTAGGCCTAAGATGTTATTTTATCATCAATAAAGTAACTTCTTAGTTTTTCAGGACTATCCTGAAGTTTTATTCCCAATTTGAAAATTAAAAGTCGTTTAAAACACATTTTCACCCAAGATTATGTTTTTTAAACAATAATCTTTCCAATTTATCTTGATTGCTATAGTCCAACTATCCAATCAACGATTTAGGTACTATCTAATAATAATGATTACTATAGTCTAACTATATAATCAACTATAATTTAATAGGTTAAATTCAATTATATTGATTACTATAATCCAATTATAAAATCAACTATTAATTGAAATAGTTTTGAGTAACAGTCCAACAGTTTTAATTAAAACAACGATTAAATATTAGTCCAACTAATAAATAATTTATTGACGAAATATTTGAAATGAGAGCGCGTATGGCAAGTAACTAAACGAATATTGCAAATTTAATACTTGCCTCCCACTATTTTTCGGCGAGCCTCTAACCCCTCTGTGGAGTACTCGGGAAACCTTGTTTCCTAGTGGGCTTGGATCCCGTTAAATAACCACACAATCTTGACTTTGGCCAACAAATTGTATGATAATTAACTAGGTAGATCTCTAAGATCAATTGATCCCATCCAATTCCTAGATCCAGTAGGGTGGACATCCAAGTCCGAAACATATATCTTATATATGCCAAAATATCCAATATATTGCCTACCTTTTTCCTCTGAATCAACAAGCAGCCTTGGCTTTGGCACAACAAACTTAGTGATCCCAGTTAAGCGGAACCCATTGATCATGGAAAAGCTTCTTAATCAATGTCGATGGACAAGAAGTGATCTTGACTTTGGCCAACAAATACAACTTGGACAAGACACCGATATGGAACAAAAGCCTTCATGATTCAAAACACATCCGCGACGGACAAAGGTCTTGACTTTCGCCAACAAACCAGTGCCAGTCTTGGATCTTGAGTAAGAATCACTCAATGGAAAGAAAAACGCTTAATATGTTGTGAGGGTTTTTCGTGTAATTGGCCAACCAATTAATTATCTTTGTTAGGTCTCATCATCATAAACATGCATTCTAAACACATAATAAGGCGCGTAAGTAATAATATAATAATGATATGCATATGGATATTTAAACATTGTTCCTAGAACCAAATCTCTCCATTTCCTCTCTCCCGCTAGCACAAGTATTACTTCTGTCTACCCAATTACATAACACTTCTAAAGAAACCTCATTTACATTGAGGGGAATAGGTGTGAAGAGAAATACACAGAGTCAATAGGTAATAGGCTGGACACGCAGGTCCAATTAAAAATTCTAAATTTATTACAACAATTTCCAAAATTGCCATCACCCATCTAATATCCATCCGATATACATTATTCATACACATCGCATCCATGTATTCACACAAGCATGTTATCAATCAATCTAATCCAATTAATTAATCTGAAAATTAATGACCATCCAATGTTCAAACAACGATTTGATTTTGCTCGAGTCCGACTCGTTTTGCGAATAAGTACTCAAAGTACGAATTCACGAATTATATTAAACTACAACATTAAATCCAATTTAATTTGCATTTAATACTAATTCTATATTTAATTCCAAATTAAATAATTACAATTTTTAATGTACCTTTGCGACTTAGATTCTAAATCTAATCATTACGGGTCTCAAAGCCCAATTAACATCCAATGTCAATTAATCTATTACAAAGGATAAAAGGGCAATTTCCTTTGTCACATTGTTAATTTATACAAAAACAAAAACACCATGATCTGTACAAATAGTGATGCTATGGGTCCATAACTGTCCAACAACCTCAACATACATGATCTCCTTCAACCTCCAAGCCTTATAAGCTTTTTTTTTTCCATTATTCGCTTGCTTTAGATTGCTTTGTATTTGTTCTTCTTTGAGTTTGAATGAAAATGACACCACACTCTCTCTCTCTCTCATTCCTTTATCTTTTCTCTCTTCTTCTTCCTCTCTACGTTTCTTTCTTTCTTCCAGAACTTTGAGATGAATGAATAGTGTCTGACCGGTGCGTAATCACACGCGTATAACGCACGCGCACGTATCGTTCAAGTAGTATAAAAAGTATCGATCCCATGAGGACTTTAAACCTTTTGTTATCAATTTATGAAGTTAAATGTTTACAAGTATCTAATGGATTGATTATTTGATTGGGTGGTGACTTTAGAATTAAAACAAGTAAATAAAATTGATGGAAAGTATATTGAAGAAAATTCAAATTTATAAAACTATCTAGGGTTGTGAATCCTTCCAATATCTTTTTAAAAGATGAAGTGGTTATTTTACATTTGTGTAATATATTGGTTTATTAACCTAGATCACGAAATTATGTAAAAGCATATTCCAATGGTCAAATACAATACCCAGTATAACCCAATTAATCATATTCCTATGTTAACCAAGTTATCTGAATTTATTAATATTAAGTTCCAATTATGGCTACCCCCGCCCAACAGGTATTTCTATCCTGTAAGGAAATCTATTAAAGGGTTATCTATCCTCAAGGAAGATCGTGAGCTATTAAGTCTAAGGTCTAAGCCTAAAATCCCTTTTCCAAGTTCATTTTAGTTTACCAGTTCAATTTTATTAATGGCCAGTTAATAAAAAGCATTAGGATTAATGCTCAATAATAAACCTTTATATTACCCAAACTGTAATTTAACCCCTTATAACCGTGATATTGGATTTCATCACAACCCCAGATAATTGGCTTAGGTACGACACATATTTACGGGTAGTAAAAACTTAAATAAAATAAAAGACATAAAGTAAAATACTGAAAATTAAATGCTGAAAAGTAAATGCTGAAGTAAATTACTGAAAAGTAAATGCTGAAAGTAAATTGCTGAAAGTAATTGCTGAAAAGTAAATGCTGAAAGTAAATTGCTGAAAAGTAAATAAAGTAAAGTAAATTGCTGAAAGTAAATAAGTAAAGTACAATAAAAGAATGCTGAGGTAAAAAGATCAACTTTTTATTACTTCTATTTTTAGATATCTCCCTTAATATAATATATTAACTTTGCATGATAATTACCAACCAGCCATATATGCGTATCCAGATTAAGTCAAATTAATAATTAATTACCAACCGATCAATCAGGCGGTATCCAGTTTAGTCAGGTTAAAACCAATTTAAATAATTACCAACCGACCAATATGGCGGTATCCTCGTTAAGTCAGTTTTAACTAGTTTATATATTATAATAAGGGAGATTAATCTAAATATTAGTAATAAAAGTCTTACCTTTTACCCAGCAAAGGGGAGTTACCTCCTCATTACTGAAAAGTAAAAACTGAAAATTAAAGAAATAAATGTACTGTGCGTAAAAGTAAATTGTGGAAAGTAAAAACTGAAAAGTAAAGAAAGAAAGTGTGAAGAGGAAATTAATTACTGAAAACTGTAAATAAACAACAAGACAATCTTCTTAGTATTCTTAAGGAATTCCTAAAGAAAGTATGAATTTACAAATGAAATGGCTTGGTATTTATTGGCAAAATTTTGCCTCCATCAAATCATCCACCAAATCCATTATTAATTGCTCCACTAATTGCTCCACCAAATCCATTATTAATTGCTCCACTAATTGCTTATCATGTTTGGTGGTGATTTGATAATTTTTATTATTTATTTATTAATTATTTTTTTGCTTTGAAAATGATTGAAAATGACTTTAATATTACACACAACACACATCTTGATGGTTCATCAATTTCGGGCATGAAATCTTCAGAATTTGAAATTATTTTGTCTTTCAAAGTTGTAGATATTGAGTCTTCTTCAATTTAAAACTTGAATTAGCTCAATCTGATATTGGAGTAAAAGGTTATGGCCAAAATACGATAGATAAGAAAAACTGGAATTTCCAAAACTGCATTTCGTTAAAACGCCCTTTCAAGTTTCCAATCTCCAAAATTAATATGTCAAGTCCAATTTTTGCCCTTATTTGACCCACATTTCGTCCTAAATGATTTCATTGTGTCCCAATATTTATATCTGTAAAATAAACTAAACTACAAACACCAAAACGTTCATCAAACCCGAGAAACTAAACAAAATATTAAGTAAAAGGGGCGGTAAATATTGATATATTTTCCGCTCATCACACCCCCAAACCTAACATTTTGCTAGTCCTTGAGTAAAACAATAAAATAAAATAGAAGAAACAATAAAATTAAACTAAGCCACTTTCGTAGGGATCACAGTAGCATTTAGCATATGCAACAAGGCTTTAAACCCCTAGGTGTCCCTAGTGGACTAGTTATAGTCTCGTGAGGGCTTACAGCAACGATACCCACAAACATTTTAAAAATTAAAAAGATAATAAAACTAATGCACACAAAAGCAAAAAGACAAGAGAAAAGATAATAAAGAAGTTAATGACTAATCTGGTGAAACTTCTACTCCAAGTTACTAGTTGTTTTCTTTCTTTCTAAATTACTGAATAAGTAAATCTTCGATATATTTACCATTCTCCATATGCACAGCCGAAAAAAATATTAATCAACTCATTTTTGCCCACAACAGTCACAAGTGCAGTTGATAAGAGAGTAATATTTTTCTCCTAAAGTTTTATCAGAATTCACACCTTTTTGCAGCAATGGAATAATTTTTCGGATTTTTCTGATTTTTTTCTTTGATTTTTGAATTTTTTTTTTATTTATACACAATATCTTCCATTTATGTAGCGAGCTTTGGGTCAGTGACTCCCAAACCAGTTGGCTTTAGGGCACTAGGTGTTAAGACACCCCTACGGACTTAATTACTCAGACTTCAGATATATATATATATATTTGAAACATCTTTGATCCATATAGTGATCTTTGGGCCAGTGACTCCCAAACCAGTTGGTTTTAGGGCACTAGGTGTTAAGACACCCTTACAGACTTAATAACTCGGATCTCAGACGTTTTTTTTTTTTTATCATTTTTTTCTTTTTTTTTCCATCGCTTTTTTAGATCTTCTTCCTCCAATTAAACTAGAGCACTGAATATTACAAACTTTTCAATTATAGCTCATGTCTGTATGTTACTATGTATGTTGATAATACCTGTCAACTGAACATATGAAGATTCATTTTAGTCAGTTTTATGGAGAATTCACAAATTAAATAATTTAAAAGGAAATAAACAAAAATTAACTTGTTCCGAAATAGGTTGAGATAGGTCTCAGGAATGGAAATTCCTTACACAGCTATCTCACACACCATTTCACATGATTAATCAAATAATAACACAAAAATAAAAATAATTTTTTGGTTTTTTGTAAAATTTTTCAATTTTTTTTTTGGCTTTTTCGAAAAATTTTGACAAAAAATAATACATAAAAATAATATACAATTTAACTATTCTCCTCCCTCAAACCTAAATGAGACATTGTCCCCAATGTCTTAAATAGTAGAAGAAGAATTTAGTTAATCGTACCTGGTTAGCTGAAATTCTACATCTAAACGAAAAGTTAAAGGTTAAGATCCAGATTTATCCGACGCCTCTTACCACGATCATTATCGGACCAGTTTATCTTGGAAAGAATGAGGTCAATTTGAGGTTCAAAGGCTAAGATTTTGTCAATTAAATCTGGGACAGTTTTGGCAGTAAAGATGAGTTATTTTACAGGCTTTGACATGAACCCATTTCTCCGGGCATCATCAAGAAACAAACAAAGAAAATCATAAAATCCTTCAACATTGTACAGTCCAAGCGGTTTCTGGTGTATGTTCAGGTTTGCCCAAGATAACACTGTAAAAATTTCCTCCATTGTACCCAAGCCACCTGGAAAAGTAATAAAAGCATCAGCATAGTTAATCATTTCTACCAGTCATTCAGACAAACCTGGCACAATTAGCTCTTCTCTGTTTGATGGTCCAATAAGATTTGCCTCCGCCAAGGGTTTTGGGATGATTCCCAAAACATGACTGCCTCCCTCATGTACAGCTTTTGAAACGATCCCCATAAGTCCAAGATTGCCTCCGCCATATACTAAGTGCATATTCCTTGCAGCTAAGACTCGACCCAATTCATGTGCTCCCTCTACGTATTGTGGCTTAACACCAACACTAGTACCGCAAAACACACAGATGTTTTCAACTCGTCTTCTTGAAGTGGCTTCCATGTTTTACTCTGGATGTCTTCAAAAGTGCAATGATGAGTTGAATTATAATACATGAAAAATGTGAGTAAAATAATAGCACTAGTACCTGCCAAATAACAATTATTAGTTAAACAATAAAATAAATCGTGATAGTCAAAAAGGTCTGGATCCTGTCGGAGAAAATAAAAGAAATAACAAAACAAATTACAATTATTAGGAAAAGACAAATAGATATAATATATACAAGAAAAGTAGCGGCTTGATTGACGTCTATGCGTCAGGGACAGCTTCCCATCCAATTTTCTTATAAATTGGCAAATGGTCTTTTTGAGTCAGATTCCCAAGACTTAACTGTTGTCTTTCTTTTTGGAATTGTGTATGTAATTTGCGAATGGCTATATGAACAAATCCACTGGGATACGCCTCAAGAGTTGAAGATATATCATTTACAGACTCCTTACTCAAGCCATCCTTAATGAATTTAATTTTATCTTCGCGATTATCAGACACCATTACTAAAGGACGACAATGAGTATTGCAATTCCAACCTGCACATTTGTAACAAACACCCATTTTCTTAGCTCTACGTTTTTTTGCTTAGGTGCTTTTTCCAAAACCGGGTAAATAAGAATTACAGGAATCAGAATACTCACCTGCTAATCGGACCTGTGCTTCGATTACCCAACGAATGTCATTAGGGACACCATGGATCATTAGTAGTCTCATTCGTTCCATGCGAGCTTTGTAGAATTTCATCAGAGAGTTTTGAGGGAGAGAAGGAAATTGCTTGTGAAGATTTACAAGAACTTCTTCCATCCTGAAATGAATTAACCTGCGAAAACTAAACACACAAAATAAAATCACACCAAATCATAATATATACACAAATTGCATGGGTTGCCTCCCTGCGAGCGCTAAGTTTAACATCGTCAGCTAGACGTGACTACCTGTATGTTATGCTGGATCTGAAAGTGTGATACTTTCTTTTTATCGCTCAAATGATTCTCCCCTGTAGTGCTTGACACACTTGTTTTTAACCTTGAATGTTTTGTTAGAGTCGGATCATATATCTCAATAGATCTGTCTGGTAAGACCTAGGTGATCACAAATGGACCTGACCACCGTGATTTTGGCTTCCATGGGAAGAGTTTCACCCTTGATTTGTTTAACAGTACCTTTTGTCCTGGTTCCATTTGCATGCGCACTAACTTCTCATCATGTTTCTTCCTGGCCTTTTCTTTGTACAGTTTGGTATTCTCAAAAGGCTGTATGTGAAATTCCTCCAATTCATTGAGTTGGTTGAACTATTCCTCTTATGTTGCTTGTAGTGAAAGTATAGGCTTCTTCAGTGCGCAGTACGCTTTATCTTCCGGCTCCACAAGTAATTGACATGCTTTAAGTTTGTCAGTAGAACTTTACCTTTCATCAGAATTCTGAACGGTACTATGTATCACATCAAGTCTAAAAAATTCCTCATTCTTTTCATCATCTGTGAAATTCATGGCCTTGAAAATATTAATGTTACTTTTTGGTCATGTACCCTCATGGTTAGTTCTCCTTTTTATACATCAATAATGGTTCGACCTATAGCCAAGAATGGTCTTCCGAGGATGATCAGCACGTCTGCGTCTTCCTTCATATCAAGGACAATAAAATCTGCTGGGAAAATGAATTTGTCAACCTTGACCAGCACATCCTCAACTACGCCTCTTGGAAATACGAGCGTTCTATCAGCAAGTTGTAGAGAGACTGAAGTGGGCATTGTTTCTCCAATCTGCAGTTTCCTGAAAATAGAAAAAGGCATCAAGTTAACACTTGCAACTAAATCACATAAAGCCTTACCAAAGTTATGTTCTCTCATGATGCATGGAATGGTGAAACTGCCATGATCTTTCAACTTCGGGGGAAGTTTCCTCTGAATGATGGCACTGCATTCTTCCTTCAATGCTACTGTCTCGTAATCTCCCAATCTATGTTTTCATGAAAGAATGTCTTTCATGAATTTGACGTAGCTGGGCATTTCTTCTAAGGCTTCTGCGAATGGAATGTTGATATGCAGCTTTTTGAACACCTCTAGGAATCCAGCAAATTATTTGTCCAGCTTGTTTTTCTAAAGTCGCTGTGGAAAAGGTGGAGGTGGAGTGATCTGATCTTTTTTTTTCCTTTGCTTATTTTTCCTCCATCTGTGGAACTGCATCTTTTGGAACTTCCTCAATTGTTGCCTTGATTCCAACATCTTTGTTGATTTCAGTACAGTTTTTTAACATGATGGCATGACACTGCTACTTCCTTATGTTCCTTGGATTTGGTTCTGTGTTGCTGGGAAGATTACCTGGCGGTCTGTAACTCTGAGCATTGGCCAGTTGTCCGATTTGATTCTCCAGTGCTTTGATGGAAGCAGATTGGCTCTGAAACATAGCATCGTACTTTTTTAACTGAGCCAACACTTCTGCTATTCCTGGTTCATTTGCATGTTCATGGTTTTTGTTCTGTTGCTGGAATCCAGGTGGTGGATAGTTCTGGTGTTGGAATCCATGTGGTGGATTGTTCTTTTGCCCTGAATTATTGCTCCATGAAAAATTTGGATGATTCCTCCACCCTGGGTTGTAGGTGTTTGAATATGGATTGTTCCCATGTCTGTTGAAATTGTTGACATAATTCACCGTCTCTCCAAGTTGTTTTTGTTTTAGTGCTCCTCCATATGGTGAACTTGTGGATCCAGTGGTAAGAGTCTCCATAAATTTGCATATCTGATCCAGCTTGGCGTTGACTGCTGTATTGGCTCCACTTTCATAAATTCCCACAATTCTTTGGATCATGCTCCTTTCTGTTGGCCACAAGGAATTGTTGTTGGCCATTTCTTCGATTAGGTGACAGGCTTGATCTTCTCATTTTGCCATCAAAGCTCCTCCAGCAGCAGCATCGATTGTGGTTATCACCAGTCCAGAAAGTCCATTATAGAAAGTTTGGACTTGAAGCCATTTTGGAATCTCATGGTGAGGACATTTCCGGAGAAAATCTTTGTACCTTTCCCAAGCTTCGTAGAGAGTTTTCGAGTCTTGTTGTACAAAGGATGTGATGTCATTCCTCAGCTTTCTGGTGGAAAGTACTTTGCAAGAAATTTGGTGGCTAAAGTGATCCAAGTTGCGATGGAACTTGCTGGTAGTGAATGTAGCCAAGCTTTAGCTCTGTCCTTCAAGGAGTATAGAAAAACCTACAGTCTCATTGCTTATTCCGCTTCTCGGTTGTAATTGAAAGTGCCGTAAACTTCCAGGAAGTTGCTGATGTGGGTATTAGGATCTTCAGTTGCTTTCCCCTTAAACTGCACTGACTGTTGAATCATCTGAATGCATGATTTGATGTCACATGCATTTGCTGGTAAAGGAGGAAGTACAAAACATGAATTGAAGCCGTCGACCACCGGAATAGTTCTGTCTCGAATGGGTATTGGTGGTGCAACTTCCAAAGGTTCAGGGTCCATGTTGATAATTGCTTTTTGGCCTTCACGCCTTTCCCTTCTCAACTGTCTGATGGTTCTTTCAATTTCTGGGTCGAGCGGTCGGAGTTCAAAGCTTCTGGTTCGTCTTATGTAGTTTCTGAGAACCTGAAACACAAGAAAACAAAAACAATAAGTAAAACGAAATTAGATACAAGTAACGTATCTAACCCCAAAACTAATAGTGAAAGATAAATTCGTTCCCCGGCAACGGCGCCAAAAACTTGACCAGTGCGTAATCACACACGTATAACGCAAACGCACGTATCGTTCAAGTAGTATAAAAAGTATCGATCCCACGAGAACTTAAAACCTTTTGTTATCAATTTATGAAGTTAAATGTTTACAAGTATCTAATGGATTGATTGTTTGATTGGGTGGTGACTTTAGAATTAAAACAAGTAAATAAAATTGCTGGAAAGTAGATTGAAGAAAATTCAAATTTATAAAACTATCCAGGGTTTTGAATCCTTCCAATATCTTTTTAAAACATGAAGTGGTTATTTTACATTTGTGTAATATATTGGTTTATTAACCTAGATCACGAAATTATGTAAAAGCCTCTTCGAATGGTCAAATACAAATACTCAGTATAACCCAATTAATCATATTCCTATGTTAACCAAGTTATCTGAATTTATAAGATTAAGTTCCAATTATGGCTACCCCCGCCCAAAAGGTATATTTCTATCATGTAAGGAAATCTATTAAAGGGTTATCTATCCTCAAGGAAGATAGTGGGCTATTAAGTCTAAGGTCTTAAACCTAAAATCCATTTTCCAAGTTCATTTTAAGTTTACCAGTTCAATTTTATTAATGGCCAGTTAATAAAAAGCATTAGGATTAAGGCTCAATAAATAAACATTTATATTACCCAAACTGTAATTTAACCCCTTATAAAACGGTGATATTGGATTTCATCACAACCCCAGATAACTGGCTTAGTTACGACACATATTTACGGGTAGTAAAAACTTAAATAAAATAAAAGACATAAAGTAAAATACTGAAAATTAAATGCTGAAAAGTAAATGCTGAAAGTAAATTACTGAAAAGTAAATGCTGAAAGTAAATTGCTAAAAGTAAATTGCTGAAAAGTAAATACTGAAAGTAAATTGCTGAAAAGTAAATGCTGAAAGTAAATGCTGAAAAGTAAATAAGGTAAAAGTACAATAAAAGAAAATGCTGAGGTAAAAAGATCCACTTTTATTACTTCTATTTTTTGATATCTCCCTTAATATAATATATTAACTTTGCATGATAATTACCAACGAGCCATATAGGCGGTATCCAGATTAAGTCAAATTAATAATTAATTACCAACCGACCAATCAGGCGGTATCCAGTTTAGTCAGGTTACCAACCGACCAATATGGCGGTATCCTTGTTAAGTCAGGTTTTAACTAGTTTATATATTATAATTAAGGGAGATTAATCTAAATATTAGTAATAAAAGTTTTACATTTTACCCCAGCAAAGGGGAGTTACCTCCTCATTACTGAAAAGTAAAAACTGAAAATTAAAGAAAGAAAGTACTGTGCGTAAAAGTAAATTGCGGAAAGTAAAAACTGAAAAGTAAAGAAAAGAAAGTGCGAAAGTGGAAATTAATTACTGAAAGCTGTAAATAAACAAACAAGATACAATCTTCTTAGTATTCTTAAGGAATTCCTTAGAAGAAAGTATGAATTTACAAATGAAATGGCTTGGTATTTATATGCAAAATTTTACCTCCATCAAATCATCCACCAAAACCATTATTAATTGCTCCACTAATTGCTCCACTAATTGCTCTACCAAATCCATTATTAATTGCTCCACTAATTGCTTATCATGTTTTTTGGTGATTTGATAATTTTTATTATTTATTTATTAATTTATTTTTTGCTTTGAAAATGACTTTAATAATTACACACAACACACTTCTTGATGGTTCATCAATTTCGGGCATGAAATATTCAGAATTCGAAATTATTTTGTCTTTCAAAGTTGTAGATATTTGAGTCTTCGTTAATCTGGAACGTGAATCAGCTCAATTCGATATCGGAGTAAAAAGTTATGCCCAAAATACGACAGATGTGCAAAATTGGAATTTCCAAAACTGCACTTCGTTAAAACGCCCTTTCAAGTTTCCGATCTCCAAAATTAATATTTCAAGTCCAATTTTTGCCCTTATTTGACCCATATTTCGTCCTAAATGATTTCATTGTGTCCCAATATTATTTTATCTGCAAAATAAACTAAAACACATCAAAACGTTCATCAAACCCGAGAAACTAAACAAAATATTAAGTGAAAGGGGCGGTAAATATTGATATATTTTCCTCTCATTAGTGTCCCTTATTTATACTTGGACTTATTTGGTTGATTTTTGTAATTATTTAATGAAAAAAATAAGAAAACTTTGACAGATTTTGATAGTTTTCTAAATTCATCCTCCGGTACTATTCATCTAGATTTTTTATCTAGATTTTTGATTTACTTATAGTTTGAATTTGGGAAAATATTCAACTCAAATATTGTAGGTATCGATCGTATCTTTCCGAAGATATAAAGTTCATAAAAATCGGAGATCGCATGAAAATATTATCTCCCAAATATCATGGGCTATTCAGAATGGAACATCGTACAATTTCGTATCGGAATTTCGAAGAATTTACCGATTGTCCCCAAAGTCATTTCTTGAGTATATATATGTTCAAACATAATTTATATTATGTATCACGCATCCCACAATGTAACGGTAGTCGAAATTATCGGATATTACAAATTCTCCCCCCTTAAATATGATTTGTCCTTGAATCTCTTCGGATGCTGAACTTTTAGGCCCGACTTAGTTTGAAGGTATCTGACTTCTACTATTTTTATTTTCCTTTACTTGTTTTTCTTTGTTGTGCTCAAGAATGTGATACTATGACTTCTGAGAATCTCATACCTTGATACACTCTATTTGATTCTTGTAGATGAATACTAAATCTATGAGGTTTGAGTCATATCTTTAACCTTCTCATAGAGGTGTCACTCTTAACGAAAATTTTCCTTCATAAAATTCTGTGTATGAATCATCCCTTTCTTTCTAATACTCTATGACTATATTTTACTTTATCTCTCTCTTTTCTTTAAGGGTTTAATACCACTTTAGATTTCCTAGAAGAATTCTTATATGTCCTAAACAAATTTGATGCATTCGTGCTAATATGGACCTATCCACGGCTGTTCCACTTGAATCATTTATCTTCATCCCTCGAATCTCTTACCATGTTAATACTAATTCTTAGCTATCACCTGGGGCTTCTGGTACTTCTCACGCTTAACGTATTATTATAATACTTTGTACTACAAACGATAATATTCGCTTCCTTGACTTTAAATATACCTCAAGTTTTTCACTTCCTTTTTATAGTATACTCCTTTAATAGCCTTACTGAGTGTATCTTCAATTTCCTTCTTATCCAATGACTTCATATATTTATAGGTGATTATGCTTCCTATCGTTAGGTTTCTTCATGTTCTACCATAACTCTGAAACATTTATTCTCTTAGTTTGACTGCTTAACTGTCTATTTCCTTTTTTCTAACTTTCAACTACTTATAAGCCCCAACCTCTAAGTTCTTCTATCTTTACCTTTATATTCATTGTCAATATAAATCCGATTATCCATCATTTGTACCGAATTGTTCTCTTAAACTGAATATACTTAAAATATCTTACTTTAATTATTCCCATAGTTCTATTTTGTCAAGTATTTCCCTTATTTCATCTGTATACTTAGTTTCTTTGGGCATCTCTTTGTTATACCTCAATGAATCGGTTTCTAGTCATACTTTGCCATGTTTCTTAGCTAGCTGTATTACATGGGAACTTATGGGTTATATTCGTTACCTTCATTCCGTTTCCTATTTGATGGAATTCCAGTCTTATCTCAACGCTGAGAAAGCTTACTGTTTCGTAATACTACTGAACTTAACGATCGAAAGTTTATTTTAGTACTTATGTACCTATGACAATATTTATCCAGTATCTTTTCTATTGTCCTCTTACCTTGACAGTTCCATCTCCAAGTATTTTACTTGTTGTCATTTGTCTTCTTTCCTGCTCTATTATATACCTGAAACTTCCGTAGTCTATGTCTATGTCTCTGTATCCGAAGGGTATTAACTTTTACAAATATTTGGTTATGTCTATCACTGGTTCTTTTACATTCTGTTTTTGCTTGACTAATACTTTCTTTTTAATCATCTTATCTAGGTCATCCTTCTTCTAAATCTTTTACTTAGCGTTATTTCTCCTTCTATTATGCCCTTGTACTATATCTGAAGATTTTATTTTTCAGACTACTTTCACTGTGCATTCACTTACTTTTGGGAGTATCTTGAGGCGAACATCGAGGTCCATCTTTGCTGCTATTGTCTAACGAGGGTTGGGAGGGTGAGGATTGGTCCTGACGCCTTCCTGGTGGTGGTGATCTCATTAGCTACCAATGTTGTGGTTGTACTTGCTACTTATCTATAAGTCTATAATTTCTATGTTTACCCATCTGGGGTTGGCTCCCACACTAAGGTACTTATGCTAGGTACTACCTGAGTTTCCTTCTTCAACTTCATTCCTGATTCATTTTCTGTCTATTGATCATACTACCTCTCATTGTAAACCTCCTTTAGGGTCGTGCTCTCTGAAAGCTCTATTATGTTTTCTTTGTAATTCTTCCTACTAGTCTCAGTTGCTTAACCGTCTTAAGTCATTACTCCCTTGGGAAGTTCTACATCAACTAAGATCGATTAAAGTATCTCTTTATTAATACATTTGGTTCGAACGTTACTTCCATATTAGTTCTTCCTTTATGCTATAAAGGCGGGCTCTTTCTAGATCGCATCTCTAGTACTGTGGGTCGTTCTCTACATTTCTTACTTTGACTCCTTACTTCACTAAGCCTTTACTTTCTCGAAGGTTGTCCCTTCCATGATACGGCGGTTTATTTCTTTTAGACTTAGCTAGTCATACAATGAATTTCATTCACTCCATCTCATACAAGATATTAAGATCTCACGATTTTTTTATCTATGTTTCGTTGCACTCTTTAGTTTGGCTATTTAGTAGTCTTGTGATCTATCCATTCCATTAGATACTCTTCTTTACTTGTTTAAATTCTTGTCGAGCTCTATGTCGGGGTGACTACATGCTTTAAATGCTTATTACAGTCGGGCTGCTGGAAGGAAGAATTACTTTGTGTTCCATTGGAAACTGCATTGACTATTTCATGTCTTAAAATTCCTTAATATTTATCAAACATTCGAGGTCTTCATTTACTTATTATCCTCAAGCTATGTTGTCTGTGTCATTATACACACTAAATTTTCTTGTTACTAATCGTATTCTTCTGTATTATTTCCATATCCTATCTTTTGGGTCTAAGATATATTACCGTGGTTGGTGGTGGCTGGTCTTATGAGCTACTTTCTGGATTTCTGCTCTTACTATAGGTCATGACTATAGCACTATATCCTACTGTCCGTACTGGTACTCTTGTTATTCCTGAGTATCTCCATCATTATTGGTTTATTTGTTTATACTCAGACGGTTTCCCATTGATATCGGTCTGATCTATGGGTTCTACCTCATTTTACTTATTATATGGACTTCTACTTAGTATTGTAAGCCTCGTGTTGTCTAGTGTAAATGCTTGACTTATGGTAGGTTCTTTTCTTTCTAACTTTAAAATTTTCTTTGATCCTCCTCTAGGTAAAACATACTTCCAAATTCACTACCCTTGTCTTAGGATATAGTTTTATACGAACTGGGCTTTCATACGATTGTCCCTTTCTATGCTGGCACCAGCTGGGACAAGTACCTTATGTCTCTACAAATGTCAACGTTTCTTGTTCTGATATTCTATGTCTTGGTGGAGTCTATTACTCATGTAGGATAGGTATGAGATAAACTTCTGCAAGACAACTTCATCAATCGATATTACTAAGGGGTGAGAATCTGGGTAGCTTAGGGTTGTTTCTATGTCAGGTTTCTTGGGGTAAGGTAACTAATCATCTCCGCTTACGACCTTCATTTGCTTGTTTGTGGGCCTGGGTTTTGGGACCTATAATCTCTTCTCTCTTCTTGACGTCTCTAGTCTATCGGGACTCCCATGTCTAATTTTGATTTCTTACCTCTATTATGCTTCTGACTATCCTTTGTTATTCGGAGAGTTTGCTATCTATATGTGGTATTCAAAGGCTATTGGATTGGCTTGAAGTAACTTCCTAAGGAAGGAATGAATCTTACGAAATGGAGGAAACTTTATATATGTCTATTTGGAACTCTTACTCTTACTCAGGCTTACTATATTCTTTTTTACTGTTATAAGTTCTAGTGTTCTCTTTATCATCTATTTATGTATCTCTCCAACTTACTGTCTCTGATTGCTTGAACATCTATGTATCATTCCTTACTTTTTCTTTCTAGTTTTCTCTTCCCACTCTCCGGGGTGAAATATTCTTAGAAATGTACTGTCTATCTTTATAACTTGCCTTGGACATTTCGAAAATAAACCAAGGTAGCTACGGAAGGATTTTCAAATAATATAATTACTTCATAAGCAAAGATATTCGAATAGTTCAGAAATTCCTACTAAACTATCTATAGAACTTTGGGGACGTACTCGAGGGTTGGATACTGGAGAGGTAGTGCCTCACATACTAGTACCTTGAGCATACTACGTATACAAGACCATAACATTATACCCATTGCAGTTACTGACTCCTAGACCATGCTCTGATACCATCTTTGTAACATCCTCACTCCGGAGATGCTACCGGTAGAGTAGGCCTTCCTATCCCCCTGAGCCTCTGACTCTCTGACAACTGTTAATCTCATTTCAAATATAACACATGCATGGGACCATTACCCAACTCAATAAAATAAATGCACAATACTTCTCATGCTAAGTTCTCAATTGCACTACACATTTCAACTATGACTGTGAAAACTTATATATAATACATTACATATGAAATCTTTACTATACAACATGTATGTTATATGACTTTCCCTTACTCTGATTGAACTAAACTTTATCTCTGACTTGACCTGGTGGACCGAAAACCCTAGTGACTGCCATCAGTATCCATCCTCTCGAGCTCGCCCTTCGGGTAACCTGTAAATTAAAGAAACTGGGAGTGAGGGGTTAGATCGTTTGAATGACCTAGTGAGTGAACAGTTTTAAGCAAAAACTGAAATAATTATAAAAATGTTCATTTTCTATAATCGAAAATATTTCTGGAAAAAACTTAATCTTTCTGAAAGCTTTTCTCAAATCTCTTTATCTGAAACTTTTTATGGAAACTTCTTTCTTTCTGAAAACAATTATTTTTCATAAAACTATTTCTCCGGAAAACTTTCATTAGACTAGTATTTCTAAAAATCACATAAATGAAAATCTTATTTCTGAAAATCTATCTTTGATAGCTTATTTTCTGAAAGTATGTATCTGAGTGTCTACTGAAAACCTAACGCATGGGGGCGTTACGTATCATCGTCCCCCTATTAGCCTAACTAGAGCTAGGTGTGCAAATACATGACATTGGGGCGTTACGTATCGTCATCCCCAATGCATGCTATTATCATGTCCCTAAAACTAGGGTCTATGGGCATTACGTATCACCATCCCCCTAGTCTTGAAATCAGGTGGTCTTGGGGCGTTACGTATCGTTGTCTCCCAAGCCACAAATCTGGAGCCGGGAGTGCGGATCTATGCTACCCTCCAGACTATGAATCTAGGATCTAGGGGCATCTATCATCCCTAGTCCTGAACTGTGTGTGCACACGATATCTGAATTCGTCAATTCTATATCTGAGTTAAGTTACATATTGAGATAGGTTTTTCCTCAATGCCTCGAAATCATAAAATCATGCTTTTGTAATCATTACTTTTCTAAATCATTTCTCAAAGTATTTTTAATCAAAATATATTTGAAAGTAAACTTGGTTAACGCTCTATATGCGAAAAAGTAAGTCTGATATTTAAAAATAATATAATGAAAAATCAACTTGAGGAAAGAGTGTCCAGTCATAAATTTGGAGTCTTGTTAGCATTACTTCACTTCACCAAAGGAATTTGTGGTTTCTGCGATGATCTTTAATAGGTAACTTAATTAGAATACGAATCGTGGAATATACCTTGAAACTATTGTCAGTATGTGATGTTATTATGTTTATGACATTATATATTTTGTGTATATAAGATGATACGAAACCTTTCAGGTGGTCTCTAATATCCTAAGTTGAAACTGAATTGGCTAAAATTATCCTAAGAAATGACCATGTGTCGCGGCGTTAATCATTGCATGTCGCGACGCTCACACCGGCTTTGGGCCAGTGACTCCCATACCAGTTGGCTTTAGGATACTAAATGTTAAAACACCCCTACAGACTTAATTGTTTGAGTTAAGGAGGCTATGAAATCGAACTTATTCACGCTTTTTGTTTTACAAACTTAAGCTCTACCGTTTTACGGGAACAATCACTACTTGCTGAGGTAAAATATATGGTTACTAAGTAAACGATTGATAAGTTTTTTTTGAATATAAAAATAAATTTCACTGCCTTTAGGTGATATCTCTAACAAACTAGAGAACTGAATATTACAAAATTTTCACTTATAACCCACGATCATATGTTACCATTATGTTGATAATACTTGTCAAATGAGCATATAGAAATCAAAACTTTTATCAATATTATGGAGAATTCACAAATTTGAATGATTCAAAAAGAAATGAACAAAAATAACTTGTTATGAATTACATTGAGATGCGTCTCAAGAGCGAAAACTTCTTACACTGCCATCTCTGAACAACAATTTTACTTGGTTAGTCAAAAATTTATTGTTGATTTGTGTGTAGCTTTTTTATTTGAAAATTCACAAAAGAAAATCAATACAAAAATAATTTTTTTTGCACGTAAAACAACAACATAATTTTTTTTTAAAACAACAGCATAAATAAAAATATTTTTTTTACAAAAAGGAAAACATAAAATTGAAAACTATCTAGTCCACTATCTTCTTCCCCCAACCAAATTGAGATATTATCCCCAATGTCAGAATAAGAAGAATTAGAGTTTAAAATACATCATCTCGTTAGTGTGAAAAAGATAATTGATTCAACAATAGTACTATTAACCCAAAAAAGTTACTGATTAAGATTCAAGTCCACTCTACGCTTCTTGTCACGATCGTTATTTGACTAGTCTAACTTGGAAAGAATTGGGTCGATTTTTGGTTCATAGGCTAACAGTTCGTTGATTAATTCACTAATTTTTCATGTAGTAAGAATAATATCTTTTGTCAGTTTTGAAATGGACCCGTACCTTTTAGCATCCTGTAGAAATACTAAAAGAAAATCGAAAAAATGATATATATTAAGTAGTCCAATGAGTTTTCAATGAATGTTCAAATTTTCCCATGAAGCAACTATGAATATTTCTTCCAACGTGCCCAACCAACCTGGTAAAGCAATAAAAACGTTAGCATGATTAATCACTTCAGTGAATCTTTCAGACATACGTGAGATAATGTATTCTTCTCCATTTGATTTTCCGATAAGATTTCCGTCTGCCGAAGTTTTTGAGATGATTCCTAAAACCGATTGCCTTCTTCTTGCACGACCTTTAAAATATATCCCATCAATCCTAGATTGCCACCGCCATATACTAAATGCATGTTTCTTTAGGCCATAACTCTACCCAATTCTTTTACTACCTCAACAAATTCTGATTTAGTAAAAGAGCTATATCTATAAAATACACATATATTAGTGACTCGTCGTCTTGAAATTTTCTCCATTTTTACTCTCTATCTTATCTGGATGTGATGAAGAGAGAAATAACGAGCTGTATTTATGGATCCTGAAAAATGATGAGTAATAAAAGCACTAGTACCTTCAAAATGATAATTTTCATATGAATAGTAAAATAGATCGTGAAAGTCAAAAAGTTTAGATATTGTAGGTAAAATTAAGTAAAGGAAATCAAAACAGTAATTTAAAGTAAAGGGAATCAAAGAAATAAATTGAAATAATATGTACCGATAGTTGTGATTGTGGCTCATATCTTCCTCTCGTTTTACGTCCAGTAATGGCTTGAATGCCCTATATGGGTCGAGGATATGCTTCCCATCCAATTTTCTTACAAATTCGAAAACATAGTCTTTTAAAGTCGGATTCTAGAGACTGTATTGTTGTCTTTCTTTTTGAAATTGTGTATGCAAATTATGAATCACTCGATGAACATGTCCACTAGGATGCGTCTCAAGAATAAGTGATATTCATCTAAAAATTCCTTACTCAAGCCTGTTGGTTTCTATAATATGTCCCAAGGAAAGATTAAGCATTTGAAATACAATAAATGAATATATATTTAACTTTGAAGTATGGCGGAATCATACTTACAATGCTTTGTTGATGAAGAAAATCAAACCAAAATGGAAGCTCCAAGTGTTGATTGATTCGGCCAAGAGGAGAAGAAGGTGGAAAGCTCCAAGCTTTGTGAATTCCTTGCTCTATGATGGTTTCCCTATCACCTCTTTTGATCCCTTGAAGGTGCTAGCCTTGCATGTGAGAAGATGTTCCAAACAACCACACTATCTTCAAGCTTTTTGGCAACCAAAATGAAGAAGATGAAGACCCAAAAACTGCATGCAGTTTTCGGCAATGTGAGAGAGAGAAGAGAGATTTTTTTTTTTTTTTGATTTTTGATACCAAAAATCAATTTATATTTATGCAATAATATTTATTAAATAATAATAAATCTATGACACAAACCATGCAAAGGCTTAGAGTGTCAAACACTCAAATTCCATGCATAACAATTGAGTGCATTATACACTATCACCATGCAATGCATTATCAATAAAATAATACATATAATGACATGTGTCATGTGGGCCCCACATGTTTCCAAATGAAAGCGGGCACACGTGCACTCACGCGTTCGGGTTCGATATTTCCGAAATACCGAACTTGCGTCGCGACGTTAATTAAATCGAATTTAAATAAATAATCGCGCCTAGCGAAATTATTATTTACGTCGCTAACGAATTAATTCTAAATTAACTCGTATGCCCGAATTAAAATCTAATTTTAATTTCGCGTCGAAATCGAATTTCAATTATTATATCGAATATAATAATTTTACTGATTAATTCCAAATTAATCGTTCTCTCTCTCTAAATAAGGCACTTTATCCGAGATAAAGTTTCTC